>NMUG010001371.1:0-18097 GCA_002855965.1 Monotropa hypopitys | reverse complement strand
GTCATATATGTTAATTTTTTTAGAAACTCAGTTAAATAAAATCTGAGTTTTCGGACTCTTTTGAGGCAATTGGAAAAAACTCGATTATTCCTTGTATCTCGACACGAAGTAGAAATTATTCAATCATTTTACTCATATAAATTTTCTAATTTATTTTGGAGCAATTTTGAAATCATAATTGAATTGCTCATATTCAATTATCCTATTTAATTTCCCATAATTAATTTTGTATTCCTTGTGTTAAGGATAAAGAACCATCTCAAGTATAAAGTTTTGATGAGTTGTTCTTTCGGAAGAAGAGCATTGTTGTTCTAGAAATATATGCTTCTGTTTGACATGATTTTGTGGATGATTTTGCTCTTTCGGAAGAAGAGTCTTGTTGTTTCGGAAATATATGCTTCTATTTTTTTCTGTTCTTGTGGATGATCTTGCTCTTCCGGAAGAAAAGTCTTGATGTTCCAGAAATATATGCTTATGTTTCTGTCTGTTCTTGTGGATGATCTTGTTCTTCCAAAAGAAGATCATTATTGTTCCGAAAATATATGCTTCTGCTTGACATGATCTTGTGGATGGTCTTGCACTTCCGGAAGAAGAGTCTTATTGTTTCGGAAATATATGTTTATGTTTTTATCTATTCTTGTGGATGGTCTTGCTTTTCCGGTAAAAGAGCCTTGTTGTTCCGGGAGACATGCTTAGATGTATCTGTGGCCAGCTCAGCAACATATTCTTCAGAATAGGGTAAGCAACCTCTTCTTCAGCACTTTCTTGTCTGTCCAGCTCAGCAACCTATTCTTCAGCTCTTCCGTGATTGTCCAGCTCAGCATCATATTCTACAGCTCTTCCTCATCTGTCCAGCTTAGCTTCATTTTAGTGAGGAGTGTTTTGTACAATTGTTGATTTGTTAAGATCTAGCTGTCATTCTTTTAGTTAGGTGGTTATGTCGGTTACCTGAGTCTATAAATAGGCTCATGGTTCTGTAATTGAACATTTCAAGTAAGGAAACAAAGTTTGATCTACAAGTTAATTTATAGATTTGTGTTTTCCCACATTCAAACTCCAACGAGTTTAGATCCTGATCTAAGTTTTGCTTCATCTTTATCTAGCTTATGCATTCAATTAAAAGATGAGTTCTTCTAGTTCGTCTACTACAGTGTTGAATACATCTGCACTTCAAACTCGGTCAGTAACATTGCCTCAATTTCTGGCATTTCTTGTGTCCAATTTTCATTCTCTGGTCAATGTCAGATTGAGTGGAACGAATTACATGTTGTGGCGTGTTCAAGTTGAAAATGTGATGGTTGCAAATGGCTATTATAGATATCTAGAAGGATTGGTTGAAATTCCTCCTTCACGTGTCAAAGATGTTTCAGGAAATTTAGTTACAAATGTTGATTATCTGCTTTGGAAACTAATTGATTCACAACTTCTCTCTTGCTTAACTGTTTCTCTTTCATTGTCTACATTGCCTATGTGCTAGGGTTGCATCATACAAATCAAGTGTGGGAATCTTTGTCAAATAGATACAATTCCTTGACAAAGAATCATGTTCAAAAGCTTAAATGTAAGTTGTATAATCTGACAAAAACTTCTACCATAAAAAGTTATGTTGACACTATTAAAGAGTGTGCTCAAAAGCTTGAAGCAAATAGAAGTCCTGTTGATAATGATGATCTTATTTTTCATCTTTTAAAGGGTCTACCTAAGGTTTTTAACAACTTTAAGACTGCTATATGAAAAATAAGAACTATAGTAATATTTGATGAAGTGGTTACAATGCTTAATGGTGGGGATATTCAGTTACTTCAAGACAAAGATGTTGATACTGATGTGACAATAGTTATGTTAACTACTGATAAACAAAATAATTTTCTACCTCAGAATTAGTCACAAAATGTTACCTCACCTATGCATGTTCATATGACTCTTGTTCCAACACATTCTGATATTGAACAAGGAAATACTCAGACTCAATACTCCTTTTTTCCTTAACAACAACAGTCTACACAGTTCTTTAGAAATTCATTCGTAGGGAGATTAAATAAGCACGTCTGTAAAGATCCATGTGTCATATGTGGAATAAATAATCATATACAGACTTTTGTTTTTACAAAGGAAGTGTTTTCCAACCACAATCTATTGATTTCCAACTGACTAATGAATATACTTTTTCACACCAAGGAAATGTAGGAATGTCACTAGTGCTGGGGTTTACACCTAGATATACAGTGAATCGACAAGGAAATTTTACTGGTTTTAGACCTCCACAGTATGTTCCAGCTCAAATACAATAGAATCATCCTAAAACTATCGGTGATTCTTTCTTTCCTGGAAATTCTACTCAGTTTGTAAAACCTATTTTACAGCCATCAGTTTAAGCTTTGTTTTCCAATCTTACCTACAGTCCTTTTGTAGCATCACATATGGTTTCACCTTCATGTGTTGATACATCTCAACACACTACATTAATAGCTCCAAACATCACAAGTTCTTGTTCATAGTCAATTGTTAATAATCCATCTGATACTTCTCAGTGGAGCTACACATCATGTTACCAACAATCTTCAGAATCTTCAACTTGCTGAACCTGCAGACCAAAGAGAAGGTATAAGAGTTGGTAATGGTTCACAACTTCAAGTTTGTCATACAGGCAAGAGAATTCTTCAAACTCCTTCTATTGATTTTCAATTATCAAATGTTCTTCATTCTCCATTTATCACACACAACTTGTTGTCTGTCTTTCAATTTGCTAAAGATAATCACTGTATTCTCATTTTTTACTCTAATGGTCATGTCATTCAGGACAAGAACACTCATCAAATCATGCATCAGGGACCATGCCACAAGGGACTCTACCATGTTCTGAACTCATTTAAAAGTACTTGTGCTTCTTCATCAACTACTTTTTGTTAGTGATTCCTCTACTGTATCTTCTGATGTAATATTGTGGCACAATAAACTAGGACATCCTAGTTTACCTTTGTTTTCTGCCTTAATAAAACAGCAACATTTACCCCTATCTAGTCCTCAATCTGTTGTTTGTCATTATTGTAATATGGTTAAAAGCCATAAACTTTCTTTCCCTTTGTCTCAAACTATTTCTACTTCTCCTTTTCAGTTAGTTCATATGGATGTATGAGGACCATCTCCTATTCCATCCAATAAAGGATTCAGGTATTACTTGTTGATTATTGATGATCATACAAGATGTACTTGGATATTTCCCTTGCATTACAAATCAGAGGTTAAAAATCTTGTGTCAAACTTCAAAGCATATGTTTTGACTCAGTTTCATACAAGAAATCAAAATGTCATATCTCATAATGGTGGTGAATTTGTTAATCATTTTCTTTTGAATATATTTCTCTCTAGTGGTATTATTCATCAAATAACTTGTCCTCACACACCACAATAAAATGGAGTAGTTGAACGTAAACATAGATATCTTATAGAAACCACAATTGCTCTTTTGTTAAAAGCTCAACTTCCTATTTATTTTTGGCTTGAAGCTTTACTTACAGTTGTGTAACTTGCTAATCGTTTACCTCATTCTACATTGAATTTTTAAATTCCTTATTCTCTTTTATTTAAGCAAAACCATGATTACACATTCTTAAAACCTTTTGGTTGTTTTGCTATCCATGGCTTCAACCATATAGACATAACAAAATTTCTCCTAAATCATTACCCTGTATTTTGTTGGATATTGTCCTGCTATAAAGGGGTATAGATGTTATAACCCTACTAGTAAGAAAGTGTATGTTTCTAGACATGT
Organism: Monotropa hypopitys; assembly: GCA_002855965.1. Taxonomy (NCBI): domain Eukaryota; kingdom Viridiplantae; phylum Streptophyta; class Magnoliopsida; order Ericales; family Ericaceae; genus Monotropa; species Monotropa hypopitys. The sequence goes on along the minus strand of NMUG010001371.1, from coordinate 14,325 downwards.
CAAGTTTTTGGAAATGGAATTTCCTTATCAGCTTTTGTCTTCAACTATTGAGACCAATATAGATAGTCTTACATCATTTATTTTTCTTTTAACCAAATTTGATGAAATTCAGGTTAATGTTCAAGCTCCTTCTTCTATTACCTCTTATACATCATGTCAAACATCTGATTCAATTCTTGTTGCTTGTTCTTCTTGTCCCTTAGTTCCTGTTTCTTCTTCTAATAATAAGACATTGCAAACTCATACATGTTCATCTCTAAATATTCATCCTATGACAACTAGATCTAAAAATCTTGCATCTTGTTCTACCAATTCTCACACTATGACAACTAGATCTAAAAGTGAAACAGATAAGTCCACAAGATTCTTTGTTCTGTCTGCTGATAGGATAGACAATTCCAAATCTCAAAGTGAAGCAAGACATTTTTCTGAGGCTCTTGAGTTTCCTGAATGGCAAAAGGCTATGTTTGAGGAATATCAAGCCTTAGTTCAACAAGGGACTTGGACTCTGTTCCACTTCCATCACATGCTAAAATCATAGGTTGCCAATGGATTTTCGAAATTAAACATCACTCATATGGTTCTCTTGCTAGATACAAAGCTAGACTTTTATTGCCTGAGGGATTGATTCTATCACCTGAAAGAAAGAAAAAGATTATATAAAGATGAAAAACATATAAAACAAAGAGCAGACATTAAGAAAAATACTAATAAGGGTCTCACATCTTGTGAGGAAGTCTGATGATCGGGTCCTCATCGACGGGATAGTCCCAGTTGCCGGTGACCTTCAAAAAGTCTTTCCTCTGCTCTGAAGAATCAAGGAGCATTTCTATGAGAGGAGCCCTTGTCGGTCGATGTTTAATATAGTAAGTAAACTCCATAGTATGACAAAGAATGAAGTGGTGTATGATGTAATTATAGCCCAAGTCTATCCCCAAATGATGATTGAGTGCAAAGCTCATTATCATCCGGGCGACATTAGGAGATATTTGTATTGGAAGGAGCCTCTGATGCAGGCTACGATGAACAAAGTGATAATCAAACCCTACCTGTATATTACTGGCAGGATTTCTTCCCTAATACTTGTTGATTCAATAGAATACCAAGAAAAGAGGCATCAATCGTCGTTGATTGCTAGAATACCGAACGAATGGAGAGTCTATGGTGGAAGCACAAAGTTGTATTATCAATTAAAAGTGTCAAAACGCAGCCACACAATGACCTTAAATACATGACGCATAAAACTCTACTGGGCCACAACAAGCTGGGCCAAAAGTAAACAAATGTAGAAAACATACCCAAAACAAACGGGCCAAAAACAGTCTACCGGAAAACAGAATTTGAGGGACGTTCTGAGCTGAAAAATGGCATATCTATATTCTAGCGCCGTGCGTCTGTCCGTTAGCTTTCCAACGCCATATTATAATCGCGAATCTGAGTTATACAGTCAAAGTTATGGCTGATTTACCAACAGCACATGCGTAGCGTCTCCCACATGTCTCCAAATAATCTTCTGCAATGCTATTGGCATCATCCTCCAACGACTGAGGACTCTTCAGAATAGACGGTGAAGGGGGAATCTAACCCAACCTTCAATAATCTGAATCAAGGGAAGGAACAGAATATCCATATCTCTGTTATCCATCTATAAAGTGTGGTCTAAGGGGAGAAGCTCAACAGTGATATCGTCAGGAATTTCGTACATTTGATGGAATTGCTCGTGCTTTTCTGGGGTGTCTACCCAACTCCGGAAATAACCCATTGAGGTTAGTAAAATGAGAATGAAGGAAAATCCTAAAAGTACTTACAGAGTCGAAAGAGAAGAAGAAGAAGCTTTGAAGTTGGAATGAAGGCAAAGAGTTTAAAAGCAAACGTTTGAGAAGATAGAAAGTGATACGAAAATGGGAGTAAATGTATCAATTTATAAAGAAATTGATAGCGTTTTGAATTTCAAGCATAAATGTTAAGTAAAACGAGGCAAATTGAGGAGGTGACATGTAATACGCATTAAATGCTTCTGGCATGGTAATCTTGATAGATGTGCCAATTATGCATGTCGTTTTCCTTAAATGTCTTTTTTTTGAGATTTGAAAGGGAATTTTAAAAGACAGCAAATTTCATGTATGTTAGTACACCCAAATAATATGTGCACGAAAGCCAATAATCAACTTTCCTCAGACTTTGTGCTCAGAAAACGTTCTCGACAAAGTTGGGGGGCTTTTGTGGTGGATAAAAATAATTACAAGGACAAGAAAGTAAATTTGAAGTTATTAAAATCCTAAGAAGTAATTTTCCATACAAAAACATTAATTTCTGCACTGAATTAATATTTCTCGTACTGAAAATTGAGTTCTCAAGCTCAGAATATTTCCGAACATAAAAGAACGGGATGAACATTGTTTTTCGACAACGGTACTACTATAGTACATTCTATGAGCTTAAATTGAGCTCAGGATTAATGTATTGATCGTGGGAAATTGGTCGAAAGTGATAACTAAGATATTTTGTACATAAATATTGTATTTAAATTAAGAAAGAAAATATAAAAGAGTTGATCGTGATGAGAAGTCTAGATCTTATTTAATAATTGGAATGAGAAATTTCATTCATTAAATAGTCTCCAGAAAGAATATTACGCTAGAAAAGACAAGGCAAATGATGAATACAATAACAAAAAATAAAGTTAATGGAGACAATAAACACAGAGTGAAAATAGATGATTATATTAGTGGAAGCAATAAAAGTGCACCAGTCATTATAATTTGTAATAAGGAAGACATTAAAGACAAGAAGAATGAAAAGTCTAGTGAGAACCTCACTCTTCAAAATTCCAAATGTGGAAGATGGGATCGAAGAATCATGAAAAAGACTGTGTATAAAAGGCAGAAAATACAAATTTAAAGGTATGCAAATTCTTTATACTGAATTCTCTCTTTCAATTTAATTCTTTTTGCAAAGTTTTATGTGAAATAGATATTAATTCGATCGTCGGAGAGCCCTCTAAGTCGAAAGACAGGAAATCCCCATAGTTTTTCTGTGATTACCGCACATCCAAGACTCAAAGAAATCAAGAAGAATTTGAAGACTCCAATTGCTGATTTATCATCTTTGACAATTCAAGGATGTTCAAGAAAATCTCACTCACACCCGACTTGGTTGCCTTTACTAATAAATGATAAAAAATTAAAAAACATACAAATAAAAAAATTGCCCCGACCCCCGAGAGTTGCCCAAGTCGAGGGGCTTGGGCCGGATGTGTGTGCGTTACTTATTGTCCTCTTGTTTCGATCCAAATTTTCTATAAATTCGCCCTCACTATAATTTCACAATTATAACTTCTACGCCATTCTGTTTGGGATTTGTGTGCAAATTTTATGTTTGATATCTTTTCCTATATGCATCTGCATGATTGCTAAAAAATTATCTTTGTTGAAAAGAAAATATTTTAACTTTTTTAATCATAATGAGTATCAAACTCCTATAGAATTTGAGTATGAAATCTCTCAGCAAGTGTTGCTCCAAAACCATTAGACGGATAATTTGTTGCTCCAATAATGTCCGGCCATTAGATTAACTAGTCCCCGTGCCCACAGGATGCGTGTGCAATTATTCTATCATAATTTTGAATTTATTAGAGAATATACTGCCAATAAAATAAAACAATCTGATATAAAAAATAAGATAGAAAAAATAAAAGAGTTTGAAAATTGTGCATATGGTGCGTGGTGTTATAATAAATGACAATACTTTGTAAGAGTATTTTTATTTTGTTATATTTTACGTAAAGACCCCTACAATTAATTGAATTGAAAGAGGGGTAAAATTGGAAAATAAAAAAGTGAGCCGGATTCGTTCACATCAAACTGGTGTTCTCCCTTTATATTAGTATAGATACTATGATATTCCCAAATCATTTATTGTGCAGCAATCTATTGTACAAAATATAATGGTGTGGTTTTTACATATTTTTTCTACATATCTTTCATATATATTTTTATACATATTCTCTACATATTTTTCATACATATTTTTAACACATTTTCATACACAATTTCTAACAATAAAAAATAGTATAAATTTTTAACTAAATTTAAAAATAAAAACAGTTAAATGTGTAAAATATTTTATAAACATAAAAAACAGTTTTTTAGTTTTTACAAAAAAAATTTTTTTATTCTATTTTTTCTTTAACTACATAAATGTTTGATTTTTGTAATTAAATTTAAATGAGTAAAAAATGTGAATTGTTTTAGTTTTTTACAAAATTTTCTATACCGAAAACACAGATCGAGTGTCGTCACTCATCATAAGTGTCGAAGGTACTCCAAAGTGCCAAATGCACTATTAACACCTGAACTTTGATCGTACCCTTATATATTGTGTTGTGCTTTCTATTCTGTCGCCACTCATCATTAGTACCGAAGACACGAATTAGTATCGAAGGCACTACTAATACTCGAAGTTTTATTGTACTCTTAAGTATTGTATTACGCTTTTTATTGTGTCGCCATGTGCCATCGACACGGGTTATCACTAGTATATTATACAAATTCGCTTGTTTTGGGCTTCACATATTTTGCCAACATATTTTCATACACATTTTAGTTTACATTTCTAACCGTTGGATCGATTTAAAGGAATGGAGAACTGTGATCGAATTGCACATGGATTGCTCCCACAAATTTTTTAGACATTTTAACTATTTAATTATTTTTAAAAAAATAAATAAATAGTTGCATGTTAATTTTAATAAATAAATTTAAATTCAGTGTTAATTTTATTTGTTCAATTGCATGTTTATTTTATTTTAAAAAATTATTCAATGTTTTGTTAACTAAAAAATTATATACTTCATTTTTGGTAAGGGTGAGTACTTTCAAAATGATGAATGCACGAATTAGTGTCGAAGACACTACAAACACCAAAAGTTTCATAGTAGCCTTAAGTATTATGTTGCGCTTTCTATTCTGTCGCCTCATGCCATTGACACGGACTATACCGAAAATACAGATTGAGTGTCATTCATCATGAGTGCCGAAGACACGAATCAGTACCGAAGACTCTACTAACACCCGAAATTTCGTTGTACCTTTGGGTATTGTGTTGCGCTTTCTATTCAATCATCATGTGCTATCGGCATGGACTATACCGAAAATATAAATCGAGTGTCGTTACTCATCATGAGTGCTGATTATACTACTAGCACCCGAAGTTTCATCGTACCCTTAGATTTTGTATTGCATTTTCTATTCTATCGTAACGTGTCATCGGCATGAGATATCACGGGTACCAAACAAAGAATAAAGAAAGGTTAGGTGTGAAAGTTGGTTTTGTAGAAATATCAACTTAATGGGGACACAACCTGCTTGATTTTCCTTCTTTATTCCTTTTTTGTTTTTCCAAAGAAGGAATCTACTTGATTAAAGTTGGGGTTTTAGTGTCCTCTAGTGATATTTTCCTTCTTTATTCCTTTTTTTTTGTTTTCCCAAAGAAGGAATCTACTTGATTCAAGTTGGGGTTTTAGTGTCCTCTAATGATTGAAAAACAGTCAGTGGCTATAGTTTCATTATTTCATTATTATCATGTAATTCTAATACCAGGGATCTAGACAGGGATTCATGCACGGATCAGTCATGATCTCGCTTCTTGGAGTTTTGTATGAATAATTTGATCCGTTGATAAATTTTAAAATATTTTTTTATTTAATCATATAAAAAATCAACTCATTCAGATAATAAAAAATTTTGATCCAAAATATTACAGTTATCCGAATGAGCTAATTTTTATATAATCACATAAAATATTATTTTAAAATTTATGAACGAATCAAATTATTCATGCAGAACTCCGAGAGGCGAGATACTCACTGATTCCTGCATAGATCCGCTATTAGATTTTTTGGATGACAAAAGGCTCCCTCTATGAATGTCCGCTCGAGCCCTCCTCTCAATCCTCTTCACAATGGTATAACCAAAAGGATAAAGATATATTTAGTTACTAAAGTATACACAGAGTGTTATTTTAATCTTTTAAGTTAATTTAGTTTCTATGGTATCAAATTGGAAGCAAAGTAGTCTTAATGTAATTGTGCGGGGTAAAATTTGTTAGCTGTTTATCTCCGTAAATTAACTACTTTGACTCGTCTGGATCGCTCTGAGTCTTCTTGCTAATATGGTTTCACTCATCCTTATATCTGCGCTTACAAACAAGGGTTAGAAGACCTCCCGTCGTTGTTGGTCGGAAGGCTCTCCGATGACTAAGTTAGTCCTTGATCGAGAGAAAACTCTATGAAAATACAAATGAAAGTTTGAGAGCACATTAATATGCACTTTTTCTTGTAGGTTAAACTTTTTTCCTTTTATAGAGACCTTCCGGATTACCAGCTTCTCGCTGGTAATCGAGAACTGGATGAGACTTCTCATCCTACTTTTTCGGTAATCTGAAACCTTTCTCGGATTCTCACTGGTCCTTTCCCTATTTCGGGGATCTTTTTCTTTTCCCAATACGCCATGCTTTCCTTTAACTATTCATGCCTGCCTAATCCATGGGATTCTATCAGACACGTGTGTCGATCTCTACCCACTTGTCTATCGACACATGTACATGTCACACGCTACGTAGGCCGTACTAGTAATTGCGTCCCCGCACTACCAGGATGTCTAGCCGCACATGGCTGACCTAATCCACAGTGCGGGTGAGCTTTCTTGCATGTGGTTGAATATATTAGAGATTCATCTGTGTGCGTATGACTGTACAACTTCTCTTCCACAGTGACAGAGTGTCATGTCGCATAGGGCTGACCTAATCCACAATGTGGGAAAATAATGACATGTAGCCTTCTGTATCGACTAAATGGACGACATGCGCCATACTACCATCTAGTGTCCAGGAGATCCAGATTTTCCTTTTACACATGGCACACCTTGATTTACCCTACCACAATTACCCCCATCTTTGGCTACTTCAGCCTCACAGTCGGAGTGGACAAAGCTAGACAATCATCCTATACGATATTGTTCCATTAAGCGATAAAGTCCAACCGTAATTTTTTTGTTGTGGAACTCATTAATGCGCCCCTTTCTTCCTCTTCATCTATCGAAATCTTCTGCGTACCAAAGCTATCAGGAACCCTAAACTCTCTGCACTTTCACTGATCTTCTCTGATCTTCTCTATAAGTCCTTGTTTCCTTCCTCCGATTTTCTCCGAAACCCCCTTTCTAATTTCCTTCGAGTTTTTGTTTGATGAAAATGGGCTTCTTTTGGTCACTCGTTGACACCCTTGAGAAAATCGAGCATTTCCGATGGGATTATGGGATTCCAGAGGACATTGCCATCATCCTAGCTCTTGAGGGGTACCTTCGGAGCTCTACAGACAGGAACACCCTCCACATCCCAGTAATCCAAGTTTTTAAAGTTGGGTGTGATTTTCTTTTCACCCTCTTCTGAGACACTTTCTTTCTTACCTGAACTTGACATTGGTGCAAGTAGCGACCAACACAGTCCAGGCTATGATGGGCGTCGTTGCCTTAAATCTAATTACCGTATCCCGGATTGGCATCTGGGAGTTGCTGTATCATTACACTATGAACCACACCCGGGACGATGTATGGTATTTGAAAGTCCATTCTAAAAGGGGCAAACTGGTGATGTGGATCCTGGACTCTACAAGAGGGGATGGCGATGATTTTCTCATCATGACATGGAATTGGGAGTTCACTTCCAAATCTAAGAGAAAACACCCAGTTCTTCGTACAGACAAGTCCCTTTGTCAGTAACTCTCTCTACTTTACATTCATCCTTTTTCTGCTATTTTCTCTACATTAACTGAACTCTCTCTCTCTCTTTTGTTGTTGCAGATCCCTTCATCAACAAGAACTCCCTCACAACAAGTTTGTGAAGACCCATGAAGTCTCCAAAGCCATCAATTTTTTCCTTCCATCCGGGAAACTGATAAACTGGTGATTGCAGTCGTGCGCGAGTCAAAAATAATATTTATAACTAGTAATTAATACTACGTAGTAGTGGTAAGTCAGGGGTCGATCACAGGAAAATTAGGTGGAGTTTCAATTAATTAAATTAAGTTTCCTAAGTTAGTTCTAAAAAAATTTGGATTAGGTTTGATTATTAGAAACTAAAAACAATATGGAAAGTTTGCAACTTAGGAAAGTAATCAATTTTGGAAAGTAATGGATTAAAAAACTATTTGTTTTAAAATAATAATGAATTTAGGAAAGTTGCAATTATGGAAACAATCAAATTAGATAGGTTTCGAAATAGGAAAATTTGCAAATTTAGAAAACAATGAAATAGCAAAGTGGTAAAATTTGGAAAGTACTAAATAGGAAAACGCATCTAGAATACCGAATTCACTTGGTCCATGTAGTCACGGTTTGCAAGAACGCTGAACAATTGTTCGGAATAACCGATACTGTGATTGGTTGCAATCCAATCAGATGTCGTCGGAAGGCATCCACATGTCATCATATAGCATAGACGATCACCGCCTAGCACGACCCGTCTCACTAGTACAATCTGTCTCGGAGGCACGGAGTGTCTAGCATCATGGCCTATCTTATGGTGTATCGTCTATCTTACCCAACTCTCGGGATTCGAGAATGCACCATTACATGACATGGTGCTTGATTACCAGAAAATCGAAGAACAAGAGATATAAAGCATAAAACTATATTAAAATGAGAAACTTCTATGTCATACAATCGAATCTGAAACAATATACAAGAAATCAAGCCTAGAACATCGGGATTACAAGTTTCCACAGATCCTAGACTTGGAGTTTAGCTGGCCATTGCGGTGGCGGCAGCCATGGATAATGGCGGGGATACTCCAATTCGGGTGATAGCCGCCTTAGGAACTCCCCTTGGGGTTTGGAATGGTGGTGGGGGTTTGGGATATGAGAGAGAGGTTTGAGAGCTTGAGAGATCTTTAGAACGAGGTTTAGGAGTCCTTTTATAGTCTTAGGAAGAACCCCTACAAACCTTCTTCACAATAGGCCCATTAGGGTTAAGCTTTCCAAAATTTTCCGGAGGCTTCGTACGGACCAGCCTAATCCCCGTCGGGACCAAGGTTCATGGACCAAAAACAAAGCTCCTTGTATGGCTCGTCTTTACCAAACTCGGTCCTCCTTCAGACGAAGTTTGGCTCTCGTCCGGACCAACTTCTCCCCCATCCAGACCAAGCATGTTGGGAAATTGGGAAATTCTATGGAGGTCTCGTCTGGACCAAAAATGGCCCTCGTCTAGACAAGCAGGGTAGTTTTGGTGTTTTTCTTCCTTTAGATCCTTCTTCTTCAACTTTTGGGTCCTGGGCTCTTCTTCAACATTGCTTGGAACATCATTACCTATGTAGCTTTGCATGAACATTAGCCCTTTTGACATCGGATGCTCCATTTGGTCTTTGTTAGCTGATTTCTGGATTAATCCCTATGAAATCGAATGAAGCTGCAAATCCATAAAACTTAATAAATGCTTGGCTTCGGGCTAATAAAAATGTAGAATTAGAGAGTATAAATAGGTACCTTTTTGTACCTCTAACATCTCCCAACTTACACTTTGCTAGTCCCGAGCAAAGAAATAAACGGGAAGTAAATAAATGAAATGTGAATAATGAGAATAGTTCCTTTGAACCCCCAGGCAGCCCCGGTAGGACGAGTATGGTATTATGAGGGTTTTCAATAGTGATCACCCACAAAAAACATTTATACTAGGATACTATGCAAGCCATAATCACTCTCCAAAAATAACAAATGGACTATGAAAAGAGTATGCGATTATTCTACTAAGTAAAGGCAAGAGGCTTCATTCATTGTCAAATTTAAATAAGAGAACTCTTTATTTTGGTTCATTTTAATTTTTGTTTGCTATTAAAACAGAGTCTCAATCTATACTCGGATAGAGAGAGGCCACAAAACATATGTAAAGTAAAGATTCAAGGATTTCATCTAGACTCAAATTCGATAAACATATTCAAGCCCCTAAGCAATCATCAAAACGCACAATCGTTCTTCCAACTCCTCTCGTCCTTCTTCATTTTTAGAGAGTATCATTTTTTTCAATGGTTGTGCAAGGAATTGGTTTCTTAAGCTTTCTAATTTATCAATGTAGCGAGATTTCGATCAGTGACACCCAAACCGAATGGCCTTAGGGCACTAGGTGTAAAGGACACCCCTACGGATCTACTTGCTCGAGCCAAAAATGCTACAAGCTAAAACTAATCATTTTCTAAATTTTCCCATGGCTGTGCAATGAATCGATTCCTTAAGCTTTCTAATTGACCCATGCAGCGAGCTTTCAATCAGTGACACCCAAGTCAGATGGCCTTAGGGCACTAGGTGTAAGGGACAGACCTACAGATTTACTTACTCGAATCAAAAAGGCTGCGAATCAAAACTAGGCATGGGTGCTAAATCCTTCCATTATCCATACCTTTCTATGCGAACACTCAGTGCTTACTGAGGCTAGAGGCCCGGTTACTCAGTGTGAATCAGGGGAACAAGCAATTTAGACACTTATTATTAATTTTTTCTAGACTAAGAGGGATCGTCAAAACAATAGGCATTTGATTCTCACCAAGGTATATCAAGTATGTATACAAAATCCAAATCTCAAATCATTCAGAATGTGCATGTGCAAAAATGATTGTAGAAAAACTCTATCCAAGCACAGATAATCAATTAAGTTCAATGATTTTTTCTTTAAGTTCATTTTTTTTCATTTGTGCTTAAGTTCTCAAGTTTAAATAGAATAATAAAATCACGTCAGGACTCTACTGGATGTCACTCATAAACTACTAACGAGTATCAAAATCAAATCGGGTTGCAATTGGGCTTGACACAAAAATAAAATTTTTCACGTGACTGAAAACATGCATGAATACCCTCATCCCCCAACTTAAACCGGGCAATGTGCTAATTGTCTACAAACATAGAGTAAATAGTACACGCAAGTAAAGAAGAGAGATAAAGAGATATCACCTCGGGAGATGCAAAAGATAGACATGAGTGGCATCTCCCCCCAACTTGGGCCAAATGGTCTTGCATATTAGTTCAACAAAACACGAAGCAAAATGTGCAAATGAAATAAATAACTAAACTAACCCACTGTTCCATCATGTGGAACATATGAGTCATACTTTTCTCCCCATTTCACTCACTTAGCAATGCTTTAGAGTCTCTCCGTATTCCTGGATAGGTCAGTATTCAGCATGTTAGTCTCTCTCAGGTGCTCTTTGTGGATTTTCCATTATTGAGATACCTCCAATCACTTTTCACAACCAATCGTACTTTACCGAGGTAATATCAAATAAAACATCACTAAGGCTAACTACACGGGCGACTATACTAGACCGGCAAGTAGCCATTCGAGCACGACAAACACTGAAGGTATCTCAACCTCCATGGATTTTAAGTCTTATAGACTTCTTAAAGCTCATTGTTCATTATAATTGGAATCCACCAAAACTATTGCTTCTACGGTGGTCCCATCTTTTATTCCTTCATCAATTATGTCTACGTACAGATTTAATCTTTGGCCATTCACGGTAAAAACAGTGTCAATATGTTGGTTTTTATTTCAATGGCCCCATAGTGGAAGATACGAGTAATGATATAAGGACAATCTCACCTAGACCTTAATTTGCTTGGAAAGAGTTTCAATCTAGATTTAAAGAGCCATACTTTCATGCCAACTCCAAAGGAGTTTTTAGTTATGTTTTTATCAGAAAATGCTTTTGTCGTATCCTTGTAAATGCACGAGCTCTCATAAACTTTATTCCTTAACTCTTCCAGTTCTGATATTTGGAGCTTTCTATTAAATTCGGCAGTAGTGATGTCAAAGTTTAGCTGCCTTATGGCACACATGGCCCTATGTTCAAACTCCATAGGTAGATGGCATACCTTCCCAAAAACCAATCGGTAGGGAGACATGCTAATAGGTGTCTTTAAAGCTATATGGTAGGCCTGTAGTGTATCATTTAGGCATAAATACCAATTCTTCCTATCGGACCTAACCATTTTTGTAAGATCCTTTTAATCTCTCTATTAAACACTTCTACCTGGACACTTGTCTGTGAATGATATGGTGTTCACACCTTATGTGTGATGGAATACTATCGGACAAGGGACGTAAAATACTTATTTAGGAAGTGGGTGCCCTCATCGCTGATAATCGCTCGCGGGTAGCCAAAACGTGTGAAAATGTTTAATTATAAGAACTTGATGACCACCTTGTGATCATTAGTCCTTGGGCTACCACTTCTACCCACTTGGAAATATAATCCACTGTCAACAGAATGTACTCGTTCCCATGCGAGCACGGAAACGGTCCCATAAAACCAATGCCACAAACATCAAAGATCTTAATAATAAGAATCGGGGACAATGGCAGCATATCATAGCACGACATATTTCTGGTTTTCTGACACCTAAGACATGCTTTGCAAAAGTCATGGGCATCCTTAAACAATGTGGGCCATTAAAACCCACTTTGAAGGACTTTCGATGCGGTTTTCTTTCCACTAATGTGGCCCTCGCACTCAAGAGAGTGGAAAATGTGAGAATACTATGAAATTAGCTCTCGGGGACACACCTTCTAATTATTTGATTCGAGAACAGCTTAAACAACTCCCGATCTTCCCAAAAATAGTGTCTCACTTGCACAAAAAAACATATCCTTGTTAGCTTTATACCATGTCGGTGGAAGTGTATCTGTAGCAAGGTAGTTAACAATGTGTGTGTACCATGGAGAACGCATTTGGCTCACCATAAAAATTTGCTCATCGGGGAATGAGTCTTTCAAGGGTAAGGTGGCACAAGTGTTCTTCCCTTCGGTCCTAGATAGGTGGTCAACTATTGAGTTCTTGTAACCATTTTTATCTCTTATCTCAATGTCGAACTCTTGTAGAAACAGAATCCACCTTATCAACCTCAACTTGCTTTCCTTCTTCGCAAGTAAGTACCGCAAAGTGGCATGATTTATGTATATTATGATTCTGGATCCAAAAGAGTCTCCAAAGACTCAGAAATCGTCCATGAAGACTTCCAAAAAATTCTCTACCATGTCCGAGAAGATAGCCATCATGCACCGCTAAAAGGTAGTTGGTGCATTGCACAAGCCAAAAGGCATGCGCCGATAGGCAAATGTACTGTAGGGATAGGTGAAGGTGGCCTTTCCTTGATCCACCGGGTCGATGGTCACTTGATTATACCCGGAATATCCATCCAGGAAGCAATAGTAGATTTGGCCCGCCAACCTATCTAAGATCTGGTCGATGAATAGAAGAGGAAAATGGTCTTTATTAGTCATGGAATTGAGCTTGCAATAATCAATAAAAACATGCCAAACTGTGGTCTGGCGGGTAGACATAAGATTCCCCTTTTCGTTCTCGATAACAATGATACCCAACTTTTGGAGTACCACTTGAGTGGGACTCACCCACTAACTATCAGCTATGTGGTATATGATACCCACATTGAGGAGTTTAACAACCTCCTTCATCACAACCTCCTTCATTATGGGATTCAACCTTCTCTACATTTCCCTTGTGGGTTTAGCATTCTCCTCGCAATGTACATGGTGCATACACATGGAGGGGTCAATTCCCTTCAAATTGGCCACTGATCACCCAATCGCCATCTTGTGCTCTTTGAGCACATCTATGAGTTGGTCCTCCGGCAAAGCAGAGAGGTCCAAAGCAATGATCATGGACAGGGTGTCTTGTGGGCCTAAGAAAAGGAAAAGAAACTTAGTGATGAGATACATGTGCTTAAAAGTAGTAGTGCTAGAGATACACCTAGGTTTGTTTGTCACTATTGTTGCAAACTAGGCCATACTTCTAGTTCTTGTCCAATTAAGAAATCTCATCACACCCATGCTCTTAAAGTTAAACACATTTGGGTTAAGAAAGTAGATAGGGTAGTTCATGTAGACTTGCACATTGACAAACCCAAGATAACTTGGGTACCTAAAACTTGAACTCCCTCTTGACATAGTAGTTTAGGATGTGCTTACATGTGTCTATCCTCTTGATTTAGTTTAGGAATCATTGCTTGGCATATGTATGCTTATTGGTGTTATTTCATGCTATATACCTTGAATACTCACTTTTCACATTGATGACTCTTGGCATGTCTACATACTTGTTTTCATGCCTAGATGATTCTTGTATATTTAGTATATTATACATGTTTGTTTGGCATTGTCTTAATTGCATATTAGTTTGCATATTGCCTTTGTGTAGTCTATATCATATGCCATGCCATATTGCTTTATAACTTGTTTGAACTTCATGTTTATCTTTTGAACAAGTTTA
>NMUG010001370.1:0-18096 GCA_002855965.1 Monotropa hypopitys | reverse complement strand
TAGGGAGGTAGAGAGAGAAAACGATTTTGTGTGTTTAGAATAGTTAGGGTTCCTGTTGGGAGTGAATGAGTACATATAGTTGGACCCCTTTTGGACAAAAATACCCCTTGCTCATTCCCTACACAATTGCCCGATACCCTTATTTAAAAATATAGCCCCTCCTATTTCGAAATATAAGGCCTCCTAGGCCACTCTCAGCTGGGCATACATTTCGATATGCATGCATGGCATATCGAAATGAAAACACCTCGGATCAAAACTAACAAGGCAACATTTCGAAATATAAGGGAAGGGGGGGGAGGGAAGATCATTTCGAAATATAAGACCTCTCAGGCCATGTTCAGTTGGGCATACATTTCGAAATGCATGCAAGGCATATCGGAATGAAAACATCTCTGAACAAAATTTGTAAAGCAATATTTCGAAATGAAATGGAAATGAAGGCCATATATATCGAAATGTACCCTCCTGGAACATTCTTTGATCAAAATTTACAAGGCAATATTTCGAAATATAGGGAGAGAGGGGTTTGCACATATCGAAATGTAGGGAGGGGTTAGGGTGGTTTTAGAATATTTTGGCCGTAACTTTTCCGTCCGAACTCCGATTGACATGATTCAAGTCTCGTTGGATTCGTAATTAAATTTTCTACCATCATATGGTGTCAACCACCTTAAAATCACACTAGGATTTTAAGATAAAATAATTTAAGGTTCTAATCAAATCAAGAATACGAATTTAACTTCCGGAAAATACTTTATAAAATACGGGTCGCTACAAGCCCACCGAAAATTTTTTCAAATTGGAACTGCTCGCCGGGAGTAAAAGATGCCCACCAAACAAGCAGACGTAAAAGAAAGGTGGTTGAAAAACCCATCTTAGAAGAATATGTTGTAGAATTTCAAGGAACGATATGAAAAATAAATGATCCTTGCATTTCCTTATATAACCTCAAAGTCATCGCCGCCTCAAATTCCGTAGCGCCGAAAGTTAAAGTGGCAAAAGACAAATTGAGTTGGACTTTTGATAAAGGACGAAGACAAAGGAAGTTTCATGTTTTGCGCCTCTGATTTGCAATTAGGCAGATCAATGCTGAAGTCAAATTAAATTTCCAAGTAACATCTTTCTATGGTTACTTTTTCAAAATTAAAATGCCGAGTAACATCTTTCTACAGTTACTCCTCAAGTTCAAAATTCCAAGTAACACCTTTCTACAGTTACTTTTTCAAAATTAAAATGCTAAGAAACATCTTCCTATGGTTCCTCCTCGAGTTCAAAAATTGCAAATAACATCTTCCTATAGTTACTTTTTCAAAATTAAAATGTTGAGTAACATTTTCCTACGGTTACTCCTCGAGTTCAAAATTGCAAGTAACATCTTCCTACCGTAGGGGGGCTCATCATTCGTAGGATTACTCTGAAGAATGAAGCGCTGCTAAGGAAATGGTGGTGGAGGTTCTACGACAGCAAAGATTCTATGTGGGTTTCTATTTTGGCGAATTTATATCCTTCTCAGGATGTGTATAGTTGGCCTGCCCTTCCCTCCAATAGGAGATCCTCCTCGGTTTGGTCTTCAATAGTTGCTTTGTCTAGAGGATCTCCAATCGATTCCTCCCTATCCAATGGGTTTACGTGGCAGGTTGGTGCTGGGCTTAAGGTCTGCTTTTGGCTTCATCAGGGGTGGCTTGAAGGAGGTCCTCTCAAAGGTAGATTCCCAAGGCTGTTCAGGCTATGCTCTAACCCTGAAGCCTCAGTAGCTGAGGTTTTACCTTTGCTCATCGGTAACAATCGGAGCCTCCTTTTCAGGAGGGCCTTGCTAGATAGGGAAGAGCAGCAAGTGATCTCCGTAAATGGGGCTATATCCGGTATTCACATTTCTGATGGGTTGGAAGATAAAGTAATCTGGAGGTCCTCCAATCCTAAAGAATTCTCTGTGAGTAGCCTTTACGAATTTCTCCTCAATATTCATGATCCTGATCTCTCTTTCAAGGAAGGCTTATTATGGTCCTGCAAAATTAAGGTGCCCCCCAAAATACAATTATTTCTGTGGTTTGCAATTCAGGGGGCAATTCCTACCGTTGACTTGCTCGCTAATAGGTGGATCGTCCCCCAAAATGTGCTGAATCTTTCCTGCGTTCTGTGTGAGGAAGGTGAGGAAACTCTCGACCATCTTTTCGTTGGGTGCCGAGTAGCGTGGAATCTTTGGTCCTATGTTTTAAACAAATGGGGCTTAGGTTGGGTGATCCCTTCCTCTTTGCATGCCTGTTTCATTAGTTGGTCCGGTGCTCCTGTGCATCGAGGTATGAGGAACTCCTGGTTCATCTGGTTTGCGGCGGTTATCTGGGTTCTTTGGCTTGCGCGGAACAAAGGGGTCTTCAAGCAAGAGAAGCTTTCCTTCTCTCAGATCTATCTACAGGTTGAAGCTTTGGTCATTTGCTGGGATCCCGGGATTGTGTATCTTCAAGGTTGCTAATTAGGTTTGTCTACTAAAGATTAGGCAAAGGTTCTCCTGCAAATCAAAAGTGGGTCAGTGGCTTTGTTTGTTATTCTTCAGCTGCTTCATTCTGAAGTTCATGTGAGGCTGGTATAGGGCTAGTCTGCTGCTGTATACTGGATTGGGGTGGGTCTTAGGTCAATTTGGCTGTGGAGTACATCTGTTTGGTTGAGGGTGGGTAGGCCGATTGGCAGCAGTTTGTTCAGTTGGGTGTAGTTTTTTGCTGGTTTTAGTAGGTGGGTTTAGCTACTGCTTTGGTGCTCCTTTCTGGGAGTTAGCCCTGGTTTTAGGGGGTCGTTTTTCATGTATTCTATTGTACATTGCTCTGTTTTGGTTAATAATTTTGTGCTTTCCAAAAAAAAACATCTTCTTACCGTTACTTTTCAAAATTAAAATTCTGAGATAACATCTCCCCACAGTTCCTTTGCAAAAATTTAAATTATAAGTAACATCTTCCTATGATTATTTTGTCAAAATTGATTTTCTGATTAACAACTTCCTAGTATTATTTTTTTAGTAACATTTTTTATTTTTCTGAAAAATTCAAGATCAATACAATTGTTCATCTGTGTTTTCAAATGTTCTCTTAAACAAAAAATTTTCAAAAGTTTTTTTATGAAGAGCCTCAAAAAAAGAGGGGTTCGCAACACCACTAAAGATTGTCTTAAACCGTGTCTGCTCAGCTGGCATAAATGAAGGCCACTAGGAGAGCATAAGTGACAGAAAAGAAGGAGAAAAAGGCATCCTATAAAACAAAAGCAGAAAGGTGGAAGCAGTACATCAATATCCTTTATATATATATATATATGAGCATTGATACAATAAGAGCTAGAAAAGGAAATAACAACGATTTATTACAAATAACAAAAAAAGAGAAAAAGAGAGAAAGGTACAAAATAATAATAACAATAATAAACGATAGCATGGACTAGAGTACAATAATTCTAAAAAGAGAAAACAGAGATATATGTATAAATTGCTATAGGGATCAGATATCTCGACTGCGACTCCTATCAGGCCTATCTCTGCATCAGGGTCTCCTGTCAACCGAACCTCGAAGCTCGGAATCGGTCAAATTGGACTCAGAACAGATCAGAACGCATTTCCGAAATGTCCGAACATTCTCACAAGTAGCATCGACAATAGGCACAAATAATTTATCAATGAATAAACGTCAGTAAAATGGTAAGAAACATTTACCTGGGGTCAGTTTCTCCAAACAATGTATAGTTTGCGACAAACAACAAACGAACACCGAGAAAGTCGACACTTAACATGCATTTCAAGCTGGAATCAACCGAAACTTACACCAATGTCCAAAATCCAGTCTCTCAATAGAAATTTGACAGTAAATTAATTCATGAAAAGTATGTAATATCACTGACGTCATCGGATGAACAAATGGAATTTAGTTGGATCCGAATGCTATTTCGTCCAGAGTACCATGGAATGACGAACTGGCATCGGAAATCCACAAACCAATTTTTATAGAGTTTTGACGAAAAGAAAAAACTTTACTGTGGATTAGTTTCGGAAAGTCATCTCGCGTCAATAAAACGGACGCAAACTGCGAGATTTTGTTTAAAATGAATGGTCCGGGAAACAAGTGGTTCCTTAAAAGTTATCCGATTGCAACGACAATAAATTCAAAATTTATGATTCGAGCCAACAAAAATTGTAGTGACATCAATTTTCTCAGCAGCAGGCCTGCGGCACTATAGAACAGTCAGCTCAGAGACTTCCGGTGTAGAGCATAACATTATTGAATTTTTGGAAATAGAAAGAAAATGAAAATGAAATACATTCCTAAAAGAGGGAATTGTGCTGCAGCATCTAAATAGGGCTATCCTATCCAAGCCAAGAGTAGGAAATCTGTCTCAGCTCCTAGCCATAGGAGCTATTAAAATGATGACATCACTATCGCACATATGGTGCGACAACCTCCTATATAAGGATGGCCTCCCTGGCCATTTGGAGAGAGAGCCAGAAGCCCCAAATCCCTGTCAAAGAATCCTATGAACATTCTGTTCCGAACAGAATACATCCTACCATTCCCAAAAATCCCTAAAACTAGTCCAAATCAACCCTAGCCTCTTCAAAAATCCTCTCAACTATTTCTATCCTTTCACTCATCATCCAAATCAGCCCTAGCCACACAAAATCCAGAAACCAAAGGACAAATCACCAAAACCAAAATACAAATCCCAAACCAAACCCTTTCCGACAAGTCGAAAGCCTTAAAATCTAGCCGAACCGCTGCCGAAATCTCGTCAAAAATCCATTCCTTACTTTAAAGATGTACTATATAATTATTGTACTGAATTTTATACCTCATTTTAGGAAAATCTCGGTTACCATTTCAGGGTTATAGTTTCGTTATAGTAGGGGCGCCGCCCGAATACTATACGTCATTATAGCCGTACGAATCGAATCGGATAATTTGTCCTACACCAATTGTAATTCTGTCAAGGTATACAAATATACATTTTTATTCTTTATTGTAGCGATGAAATTTCTCTTTTATGCTTGATCCTTGCATAGAAAATAAATTATCGATTTCATCGGTAATTTAATTTTTGCCAGTTTCAAAGATTGATTGTCAAAAATTCATTGCAAAATATTTTCGTATTATAAATGGCCATGATCAATTTTGATACTTAATCGAATTATGAATCTTTAAGAATCAATTGGCATTTATATTATGAAGAATTAGTCTTCTAAAATTCAAGTGGGATATCGCAGCACGTGTTAGGTATATGTCGACTGACTATTTTAGTCACACGTTGATGCCTCGAAAACTAGTTCTTCATTATATTGATGTTTATGAATTTGTTCATATTTGAAGAATCGGTCTTGTAAAATTCAAGTGGGATACCTCAGACCCGTGTCAGGTATATTCCGACCGGCTATTTAAATCACACGTTGATACCTCGAAAACCAATTCTTCAGTATATTGATATTTACAAATTCATGTGAATGATCGTCTGGCTAACGTAGGGCCGCGACCGACAAGCCGATTAATTATTGTTTAAATTTATAAAAATCAATTTATCAAAGGCCGATCATTTCGGCATATTAGTAATATGTAAATATCGTTCTGTTAGGCTATGCCAACACGATGTATGTATATTTATTACTTATTATATTACATCTATATATCTATGTATATAGTAGTATGTATTCATACATCTCCTGTATTCATATTCATGTTATCATCCCCATGTCCTTTTTCTTTCAAAACAAACAAATAACCAAAATCTCATGATTTAGATCACCGACGAATTAAGAAGCCTTTGTGATTTAAATCGGGAAACTGTTTATTAATCGGCCCTGACCGGATCATTTATTATTCCTTTGATATTTCAAACACAAGTAAAAATCAAAACAAATAATTAAATCTTTTGATTTAGAGCACCGGCGAATTAATTAACCTTTGTGATTTAAATCGGGAAATAGTTTATGAATCGACCCCGATCGGATCATTTATTATTCCTTTGAGATTTCAAATAAAAGTAAAAATTAAAACATTAAATCTTTTGATTTAGATCACCGGCAAATTAAGTAACTTTTGTGATTTAAACCGGAAAATAATTTATGAATCGGCCCCGACCGGATCATTTATTATTCCTTTGAGATTTCAAACAAAAGTAAAAATAAAAAACAAATAATTAAATATGTTGATTTAGATCACCGGTGAATTAAGTAACCTTTGTGATCCAAATCGGGAAATAGTTTATGAGTCGGCTATCTGCCAGATCATTCATTATTCTTTGAGGTTTCAAACAAAAATCAAAACAAATAACCAAAATCTCTTGATTTAGATTACCGACGAATTAAGTAACCTTTGTGATTTAAATTGGGAAATAATGGATGAGTCGGTTTTTGCCAGATCAGTCATTATTCCTTTGAGATTTCAAATAAATAAAAAAAGAAAGACAAAACATGTAAAATACGTCGAAGCTCTGTCCGTTTAACAAAAAGAAAATCACAAAACAAGTAATGTTTTAAATTTAGTTTTTGTAAATGTTCCATCTTATTTTCTCTTGGCCGAGAAATTTTTGATTTTAGTTAATAAAGGTTGATTTGAAAAATGAAGTACCGAAAGGGCGATATAGGGTGCCTAACACCTTCCCTACTCGTAATAGTAAATCCCTGAACCTAAAAACTCTGGAATTCGCTGACTAAACCTTTTTCAAAAACTGGTGACTTGGCACACCATAACTCTATGCCAAGTGGCAATTCTGAAAACAGATTAATGATGAAATGTATATTGCTTTCGGTAATTGCAATTTGTTGTTAGTTTGACATTTTAAAGTTGAAATAATCCAGTTGTCCTTTTCATTTCAAAAACCCGTTGCATTAAAGCCAACAAAAGAAGATAGAGTACGGAAATCCCCACTCCCTCATAGGGGCGGGAAGACCGGAAAATTTTTGGGGCGCGAAAGTAACGAATTAGAAATTTATATAATTTCTCTCATCCTTTTTGGATATTTTATGAGATTTCTATCATTTTCCCATCATTTACTCTTGGCATATTATAGATTTTATTGATATTCGGGTCTTCCCGAGGCTTGTATTTGGGTTATTGGAGGTTTGGGATATTCGGCGAAGCATTTGAGTGTGTTCGTTGATGTTCGAGTACTTTCCATATTCAATTGGCAAGCACACACATTTCGGTATGTGCCATTCCCATTCCCCTCCAAACATTTCGATTGGTGATTCCTTTGAGTTTTGCCCTAGTCCTCCATATTTCAATATCCAATCATGCCTCCACAAATCCCATGCCCACATTTCGGTATGTTAGTGGATTGTTGGACCAAATGCCCACATTTTGATATGTGCTTATAGAACATATCGAAATGAAATCCAACTGGTTGCACCTCCCCTTCACATTTTGATATGCGTCTGCCCCAGTCCCCTTCCCATTTCGCGTTTCAATATATGCACTTGTCATATATCGAAATACAATTCTCCTGTTGGCATGTGTTTGATGCACATTTTGATATGTACATTTGGGACACATATCGAAATGTGCCCTCTCGGTTTCGTTTTCCCAGCCAACTTTTGGGATACACATTTCGATATGTGTTTTGACACATATCGAAATGTGTGTTCGTAAGGGTAAATATGGGTTTTGTTTGGACTGATATATGTACGTGTATCTCACTCAAACCCTAACACATCTCTCACACAAACACACTCATACATAGCTGACACTTCTCTCCCTTCTCTCTCTTGCGACTCTCTGTCTCCTCAATCTCTTGCACTTCTCTCCTCTCTCTCTCTCCTAAGATAGAATGAGCCAAGCTCCGGAGCCTTCACAAACATTGTTATACGTGACCTCCTCTATGTACCTACAGTCTTACTTCGAGCATTGGAGCAACACCCTCATATAGGGTTCATTTTTCTTGATTCAAGGTAGAGTTATTCAAACCTTATGTATATATATATCTTGTCTTTCTTCTTCTCCCTCTCAATTTCTTGTAAAACTTGATGATCCCATATGTGAGTCATCTCTTGGTATTAATGAGTCAATTACCCAGTCTATGATGCATATCCTTGAGTGTTTAACACTTACTTGGGATTAATTTAACATCCTCCTTAAATATTTTGAAAACCCTCAAATCTTGTCAAAAACACTAAATATATTATGTCTTGGAAATTTGGGGAAAATATGTTTTGACGATGGATTGGTTCAAATTAACTCTAATTATGTTGTTTGATGCATTTGATCATATTATTAACCTTGAAATTTCCCTTGGACTTGATTATGGTCAACATGAAAATTGGAATTCAAAATAGGAACTTGGCTAATAATACTTGATCGAGAACGTAGATCTTGGGTTGGCTAAATAGATGGGAATTTCTTTCCTTGGGTAATTTTTACCCATAACATTTCGCATTAGGGGTTTTACTGGGCCCTCTCGACGGGTCGGGGAATGCTAGGAATCTTATGGGTAGTCTAGCCGACGGGCTTCTATCTCAAAACTAGCTGAAACTCATTGATTTGCTTATTATTGGAAATTCCTAATTTCGTTAAGGAATTGATACACATGTATGGACTCTCTTGATTTCGTCAAGGTAGAGGAAATTTTAATTGATATGAACTTGGGATGCATCATATCTTCCATTTCTATACACATGTACTCACCCACGACTATCATATATATCATATTGTTTGGATTTCTCTACTATTCCTCGCCTAACCCTCTATTTTTAGGTAATGAGCCTCTCATTTGACTTGGAGTTAGATTCCAAGATATTTTGAAGAAGCTTGAGGATTTTGCCTGTCATTGACTCTCTTCCATTTCTATTTATGTATTTCAATCTTCTTTGGTACCCAAGAAGATCCAGAGAAAACGGGTTTCCTCACTCCATCGAGAGTCTTTTGTTATCATGTTATGTCATTCGGATTAAAGAATGTCGGTGCTACTTATCAAAAGGTCATGGTTACTTTGTTCCATTACATGATGCACAAAGAAATTGAGTTTTATGTGGACGACATGATTGTACAAACTCAATAAAGGCAAGAACATCTTCTCAATCTCTGATGAGTAATTGATCATCTGCACAAGTATCAATTGAAGTTAAATCTAATAAAATGTGCTTTTGGAGTGACATCTGGGAAATTATTGGGATTTATTGTGTAACACCCGTTTCGTTATGTATTATAAATTATTTTATTTATTAAAATAATAAAGGAATAATAGAATTTAGTTAATAAGGGAGGTGTTAGAGGTATAATGTTATGTTTAAGGGTGTAATAGGTAATGCAATCTATTATATAGATGTTTAGTGTAAATACATGTGGCATTTTGTGACATGGAGTGTCTTGAAAGGGGAAAAGGTGTCCTTTTATCTTAAAATCTATTTAGGAGGGGATTACCCTAACCTAATTCATTCTTGTGCTTGTATCTCTTGGAGGCTAGAGAGATAGAGATAGAGAGGCTAGTTGGAAAAAAGTCTTAAGAGAGTTTGGCTTCGGATTTCTTGGATTCAACCAAGGCTTGTAAGGAGATCATAATCAAGGTAAGATCTCTTACTTGTGTTTGTTTTAATTTCATGTAAGTTGGTAAAAATCTAGGATTAGAATAGGATTAAGTTCCTAATGAAGTTTTAAGAAAGTTAAGGGAAATTCTAAGATCTATACCATGTTTGAGGTTTTTAAGTCTCCTAATTCGAGTATAATGACCAAGGGTGTTGGTGAATGACATTGGTGTATAAGGTTTTTAAGGTTATGTACACAAAATCGAGTTTTGGATAATTTTGGAGAAGAAAAGATCGCCAAATCGGGAGGCTAATCTAATCAGTGGTGTACCGGTATGCAATGGAGATGTACCAGTACATAATCATTCTGGTCGACTATGGTTTGTGGAGTTGCACCGGTACGTGATGGGAGTGTACCAGTATGGATGGATCCTGGCTAGATGTTGAGAATGTTGGTGGAAGTTAGAAAATGATGGTTTTTGAAGGGTAGTGTCCTATCTAACCCATTCCAAGATTATTGAAAGGTATTCTATGGACCTTATTAGACAATAACGAATTATAAATAAGCCTTAATTTAGTTAGTCAAGTTATAAGGTTATAATTGTTATAACTTGGTAAAGTTGGAACATGTGAGGAACCGAGACCTTCGACGGCACCGCAATAAACACTTTCGTGGATCTATTGCACTCGGTGAGTATAATAGATGCACTCTAGTACATGTTATCCTTATGTGCTCACATGTTTATGTGGTTAATTGTCGTTGATTCACTTATGTGTTTCTTTTTTGGCACTTATATAAGAAAAAAGCATGCTTACGTATGTTATTCGATTTCACGGGATTTACGTTGAAGCATGCCAATTATTATGCGATTCCTTTACATAGTATGTGATACTCGTGATAGTGGATTAACCAAGGTATTTGTATGAAAGCATGTTTACTTGATCTAGTATTCCATGAATGGCATATTACTAGAAGTGCTAGAGAATGAATATGGGTAAACATGAGAATTGAATGGTGTAACGTGACACAAGTTAAGTGTGGAATTCATATAAAAATGTTGGAACCCTGTGAATATAATTTTTGTATCCCGACATGCTTACCCTTAAGCTATGAGGCCAAGTGTAGGGTGAATATAATAATTGTACCCTGGCATGCTTGCCCTTAACCTGTGAGGCCAAGTGTGGGGTGTATTCCAGCATGCTTGATATAAGTTGTGAGACCAAGTGTGGAATTATATAGACTTGTTATCAGGTCTTTGCAAGTAGACGTACTTGCTTAATGGGAATTGGACCATCAATTAATAAATTTGATATAACATGTGAACGAAAAAGGGAATTAACCCTTGAAATAAAAGAAATAAAAAAGATACATTTTGGTATGAGATTGCATGACACATTATGGACCTTAATGCTTACTTGATACGTTAATTGTTTCACATATGGATTGCATATACTGTTATTTGTATCTAACATATTCTTGGATATTCTTTGTTCTTTTCTATGTGCATTTTATATTCAGATCAGGATGCTTAGCGGGTTCATTATAAGCTGGGTCAGTGTGATATCATGACTACAGATGTGAGAGATAGCTTCCCTTGTTTTGGACTTATTTTCTCATTTTCATTTATGTTATTTAGTGGTTAATGTTGTGGGTAGTAGTGAGACTATGTTATGGTTGTAGGATTTTTTAGTACTTCATGTAGATCATTCAGTTGGACCTTTGTGATGGCAAGTTAGTATTTGTTGTGTTTTCCTTGGGAGTTTTATATTCAAGGATTTTTAATTATAATCTTCCGCTCTGTAATTTAGTTATATTGAGCCTGTTTTTATCTACGTGGATATCTGGTATTTTAGTGTAATATTGAGTCATGACTCCGTGGTGGAGAGACCTTTATGCTATCGTTTCCGGGACGGGTCGTGACACATTGTTAGTGAAAAATGCATCGAAATAGATCCTGCCAAAATCCAAGCCATCTTGAAAATGACGATCCGAAATGGAGTAAAGGAGGTCCGGTCTTTTTTGGGAAAGTTAAATTTCATTAGATGATTCATATCCCAAATGACACAAATGTGTGATCCTATTTACCGGCTATTGCAGAAAAATGCACCCCAGGAATGGACGTATAATTGCAAGAAGCATTCGAGAGAATTCAACAATACTTGCTCGAGCCTCCCATTTTGGTTTCTCCTCAACCCAGAAAACCACTTTTCATGTACCCCATGGTACTCGACCATTCTATAGGATGTAGGCCAGAGCAATGGACAAAAGATGGACACAAAGAACATGCCATCTATTAGTTGAGCAAGAAATTCTTAACATACGAAAACAATTACTCGGCTTTGGAAAAGACTTGATGTGCTTTGGATTGGGCAACTCATCGATGATGGCATTACATGATTCCTCATATGACGTATCTCATTTCTAGGATGGATCCATTGAAATATCTATTTAAAAAGCCCACGCTTTCCAGTTGTATTGCAAGATGGCATATGATTCTGTCAGAATTTGACATTATCTTCGCCACAAAAAATCAGTCAAAGGAAGGGCTATTGCAGAATATCTTGCACATAATCTGTTGGAAGATGAAAACCCAACGGAGCCATGATTCCTAGATGAATAAATATTCTACTCTGAGGTAGTTGAGGAAGATGATTCACCAGGATGGATGCTATTTTTCGATGGAGCTTATAACCACAAAGGAGCATGAATTGGGACAATCACAATATCAACTGAAGGGACTCATTTACCTATTGTAGCTAAGCTTATTTTTGGAGAGGAATCTATCATTACCAACAATATGCCAGAATAAAAAGCATGCATTCTAGGGTTATGTATGGCCCTCGAGTATGAAATTCTAGAATTGATGGTGTATGGAGATTTAGATATGATTATACAAAAGCAATGAAACATTTCAGATCATGGACCCAAATTTGAGTCCTTACCATCAAAAGGTCAAAGAGTTGCGAGAAAAATTTAAACAAATCAATTTCGTTCATATTCCCTGGACAGAAAATTCATTCATAGATTCTCTAGCCACCCTAGCTACCTCCATTCAATTTGTTGACCTGATGACAGGGAAACCAGTGATTGAAGCCCCAGTGAATGGCGCTTCACCTTTATTCCTCAAGCAAGGTAGATATGAGGAGAAAATTTTGGTCATTCAAATTGAGATCAGAGATTCGCCGGCTTATTGCACACTTATTTTAGAGGAGAAAGATGGTCAACCCTGGTATACTGACATAAAGCAATTCATGCAATCTGAAGAATTTTCTGATGGAGCTATTGCGAATGATCGACGAACAATGAGGAGACTGGCCACTCAATTTTTCTTATATGGAGAGATATTATTTAAAATATCTATGCATGGTATGTCAAGATGTGTTGATTCTCCTATAACAAATGAATTGATGATAGAGGTGCACGAATGCGCTTGTGGACCGCACATAAGTGGACATTCTCGGTCTTGAAATATTCTGAGAATGGGCTATTATTGGATGATGATGGGAGTGGATTGTATCAAATACGTGAAAGAATGTCACAAATGTCAAATCCATGGGGATGTGTTGTGAGCACCACCCAAAGAGTTTCAAGTAATGGTTGCACCTTGGCCTTTATCAGCTTGGGACATTAACGTTATCGGTGTCATACACCCTAAAACATCTAACGGACATCAGTTTATATTGGTGTCTATCGATTACTTTACTAAATGGATGGAAGCTGCAGTTTCATGCATGTAATAGAAAGGATGGTCACACGTTTCATCAAGAATAATATTATATGTCGTTACGATTTTCCAAAGACTTTGGTAACTGATAATGCTAAGAATCTCAATAGTTCTTTGATGAAAAATATGTGCTCCCAGTTTAAGATCAACCACCAGAATTCAACTATTTATCAACTGCAGATGAATGGAGTAATCGAGACAGCTAACAAAAACATCAAGAGGGTCATTCGAAAGATGACTGACACCCATTGGGACTATCATGAAAATTATCATATGCTCTCGTGGCATATTGCACATCTGCTCTAACTTCAACTGGGGCAACACCATTTTCATTGGTATATGATTATGAAGCCATTCTTCCTCTGGAAATTCAAATTCCATCCTTGAGAATCATGATGTCGACAGTAGTGGATGACCCTAAATGGATAAAAGCTCGGCATGATTAGCTATGTATTATTGATGAAAAATGAATAGCAATGGTTTATCATTCTCAATGTTACCAAAGGAGAATTTTCAAAAGCTTCAACAAACATGTGAGCTTGAGGATCTTTCAGAAAGGTGATCTGGTGTTAAAGAGGATATTGGCAATGCAAAAAGAAGCAAAGTGGAAGTTTGCCCCCAATTATCAATGTCCATTTGTTGTTTTAAAAATGCTATATGGAGGCGCGATTATTTTGTCAGAAATGGATGGTCAAGAGTTTTCGCAACCTTTCAATGCAGATATGCTCAAGCGCAACTATGCTTGATCGGTAGCGACTTTTAAAAAATGTAGTGATCATGATTTTGCTTTAATAAGTACATTTTCTTCTTGTCATTATTCCAATAAAATTTGTGCAAAAGTGCTTTCAATTCTTACTTCTATCTCAACATATCTTCTCTTCTCTAGCAAAAAGCCACTATCCCCTTTCATACAAAAATAATGGGGGATTCGTGTGTGTGAATTAGTCACACTAGGCTAGAGAACGCGTCCCTAGGCTATCGACACTTGTGCTAGAAATGATTTGGGTAAATTCGTCACCATCGATTTGGGAACTCGTCCCTCGTAGGCAAAATCATTGCCCTTGTTGGAGAATTCGTCTCCCTTGACTAGTACTTGAAAACATACTAAATTCACTTATTAAACAACCAACCAAAATCAACAATAAACTTGTGGTCTTCGAATGTTTGTGGTAGTGCATCCCTCGTGGCACGTCGTGAGTTGGTGTATTCCTCGTGACACCTCGTATTTGGTGCATTCCGCGTGGCACCTCGTGTGAAAGTGCATTCCTCGTGGCACTTCGTGAGTGGGTGCATTCCTCGTGGCACCTCGTGTGTTAGTGCATTCCTCGTGGCACTTCATGAGTAAGTCGATCCTTGAACTTGTCAAGGAGACTGTAAATCGATCCCGGGCTTAACGGTTTTTCAAAGTGGTTTTCAAGGTGATGGTCCATGTTGTTGTAGACCGATCCTTACTGGGACGGTTGAGATAGGTGTGACCCTTTTTAAATGATAGTCCGCGTTTGGGGTAAGTCGGTCCTTATTTAGTGAGGCGGCCGATACTCGTGTGACTTGTTTTTAAAGTGATGTTAAGTCAGGAGTCGAACAAACTATTAAAGCAAGATAATCAATTCACCAACGTGTACCTATATAGACATGTATATAAAGGATTGTAAGGATATGTGGCATCCTATGTGGTTTGGTGGATTGGATGGAGATAGGCTAAGTCGTGGAATTAGCTAGTCGTGATAATTGGCTAAATCGTGGAATTAGCAAATCATGGTAGTTGGGCTAAGTCGTGGAATTAGCCTTTGAGACTTGGATGCGGCGCGTGTCTTGTGTACGATGGGTGGTAGTAGCACCACTTGAGATGGGTTGTGTTCTTGGGAGTGTCCTCTCTAGATAAAATGATAGTTTATCATGTCGCCGCGATCGTGATTGAGACCTTTGGCCTCATGGCCTTTCTACTAGCTTGTGTTGTCTAGTTGTTTGGATAAGGGTAGTTGGTAAAGAGAAGGTTTGGTGTGTGTTATCATTAGCCTTGAAAAGGGATAGAAGACTTGGGTTTCCCTTGGAGTACTTGTGTTAGTGAAAGTCTTGGTTAGACTTGTGTGTTTGGCTTGGGATAGTTACTTGGTAGTGGTGTTTGAGAAAGTGAAAGTAATTGGCGTGCTTGGGATTGCATTGTAGGTATTCACACCACTTGCACATGCCACCATAATTGCATTTGCACTTGATAGGTGCATATTTGCTGGGTCTTTATGACTCAACCTTCTTTTTGCAGTTTTATGCAGGTTGTATTATTTGGTAGCTTGCAGCAGGAGTCGGAGTTAGTCTACTCTACTTTCTTTCGGTGAGGTGCATTTCATGCTATTTTAATTATGCACTATGGTTTTTCCCTTCCTTTCCCCTTGTAGCCTACGGGCATCCCCTCTATTTAAAAGAGTTGTATCATTTTATTGCAAGCAAGTTTTATGTAAAGACATTGTTGTACTTTAATCCCAAGCAAGTTCCAATTTTAAAATATATGAAAAGAAGTGGTTTTACTATTCACAGCCCCTTGTGATGTGATTTGGCAAATGTGGTTTTATGTATAACCATTCTCTTAATCATTTCAAAAAAAGGGTTTAAAAATCCGGGGCGTGACAACTTGGTATCAGAGCTTTCGGTTCGAAAACCTTGGAACCTTGGGGAGACTTTAATTTCAATGGGGTTTTCATGTGCTTTCCGTGGAGTCTTTTGCTTATGTTTGCATGCATTGAGAGTTGCATGGCATTGGTATGCTCTTGTTTGAGGCATAGGAAGTTGGCATTAGTATGCCCTTGTTGGAGGCATAGGAGTTGGTAATGTACTCGGATGAGTTTGGTTTCCGCTGGTATATTGGAGATTCTATATGTGGATACGTATGTACGTTGGTTATATGGTTATGTCCCTAGCATGCGATATAGTTTGGCTCATGGTCTGTGTTCGGAAAATTTATGAGAAAAATGTGTTTGTGATTCATATATTGAATGTGTTATTCGTGTGCTTGCTAGGATTTATCCTCGCTAGTTGCTTCGGTTGCCAGTATGGTTGGTTGTCACAGAGGTCGTAGGATCCGTCAAGAAGTTCCGATGGAAGAGGTTCGTGTAGAGGAAGATGTGGA
The DNA here is from genome assembly GCA_002855965.1 of Monotropa hypopitys. Taxonomy (NCBI): domain Eukaryota; kingdom Viridiplantae; phylum Streptophyta; class Magnoliopsida; order Ericales; family Ericaceae; genus Monotropa; species Monotropa hypopitys. Next base: position 1,769 of record NMUG010001370.1, on the reverse strand, counting down.
AGTGGGTCAGGAGGAGGCAGTAGATCCGAGTTTGTTTGTGAGGCAGCTTGTCGAGGCCATGGTTGAGGCCACCAGAGCAGTTCAAGCCCCCAGGGCTAGGGGTGTTAGTCATGTGATGGAAGCTTTGCCTGAGTTCCATGCTATGAACCCTCCTAGTTTTAATGGAGAGGGTGAGCATATTGAGGCCAATCATTGGCTTTCCGGAATTTGTAAGGCGTTGGACACTCTTCAGATTCATGAGGATGGTTTGCGAGTGTCGTTTGCAACTTCAACATCAGTCGTTCGCATCTAGTCCTCATTTCGAGAGAGGAACCAGTTCTAGAGGTGCAAGTCGGGCTTCGATTCAGAGAGGTAAGCAGTCGGTGGACCAGATGGCCCGTGGTAGGGCATACGCTATAGCTACTGCAAATCCGCAGCCGCCGACTTCTCAGTCTTAGTAGACTTGTTTGTTTTACTTGGCATAATTGTGTTGTGTGCTGTTGAAATTACCAACTTGTTGTCTTATGCTAGTAGCATTGTGAACTCGATTTGGAGTTATGCATTTTTATTCTAGATGTCGGTCCTTTTCTTTGGACATTTCCTGTAGTGACTCCTTGTGGTTGAGACTTTTGTTATCTCGTTGGAGCACTTCTTATTGCAAGCTTCTTGTTCTTGTACTCCTTGAGTTCTATGCCTAGATAATTCAAGTTGTGATTTTCGCCTCGTTTGGATTGTAGATAAGTATATTGGTTATCTTGTGCCACCTTATTCTCATTGTGATGGCCAAGCTTGGTGTTGTTTTCCACTTGATCGGTTGACGTGTCCTTTGAGATCATTCTTGCTATCTTGTGAACTCACATCCTTTACGCCCTAAGCGATGGGTAGATTGTTAAAGAATTTGGGAACGAGTAATTGAGTCGGTTACTTCTACACCTTCAGTGTGGAGTCGACCATGTGTGTATTCCTTTGATTGTGTAATATATGGATGACCCTATGACTTAGGTTGAGAATTGTGTCCGGCCGGCACACTTCAAACTTGAATGATAGTGGTCACTTGATTATCGCATTGGGTTTGTGTGTGGGGATGTGTGTGTACCTGTGGGTAGAGTAACGTTTGTAAAACGTGTGTTTGCGAGTTTGTAGAATGATAGTGGAGCGTTGACGATTATAAAATCGGTTCTTCTCTTGTCCTTGATGTTGCGATAAGACGGTTGTTGATTTCTAGATTTTGAGGAGGCAAGTCCTTTGTGGGATCCTCCATCCCTTGTGCCTTTGGCAAGATTGATTCTTTGGCCGGAGTGTCTCTTTTGTGTCACCGTGTCCCTTTCGTATCGGCGTGTCCACACCATATCGGGAGTTGTCCCTCTTATTCTTTTGTGTGGCGCGTGAGTTCTTCGCATGTTTGGAAATTCTTGGTCGTGATTCTTGTTCCTCCAACCTTAGTAAATTTCAGGGACGAAATTCTTTTAAGGTAGTTGAGATGTAACGACCCGTATTTTATAAAGTATTTTCCGGAATTTAAATTCATATTCTAAATAAGATTGGAATCTAAATTTATTTTATCTTAAAATCTTAGTGTGATTTTAAAATGGTTGACCCTATATTATGGTAGAAAATTTGATTACAAACTCAACGAGACTTGAATCGCCTAAATCGGAGGTCGGACGAAAAAGTTATCAACGTTTTAAGTTTTCCTTTAAATTTTCTTTAGGCCGACCGGTACACGCATTTGGGTCGACCGGTCGGGTTGGTCCAGTGGGCATTTCAATAGGCGTCGACCGGTATACGCT
>NMUG010001369.1:0-18099 GCA_002855965.1 Monotropa hypopitys | reverse complement strand
CTAAACAGAATAGATATTATAACTAGAATAATCAATTCAATTAATATGAATAATCTATTTTAATCATTTTATTAATTCTTAATTTGTGACAATAAATCAACATAAAATCACATAAAGTACATCAAAATATTAGGGATAACATTTTCTATACATAATGTAGTTCATACAATATATTTTTATCATTTGTAATATATATTAATATTCATAAACAAAATGTTATTTAATATATATATACTAGTGTTTGCCCGTGCCGTTGGCACTTGAGACCCGTGTGGGCCCCGTGCAAAGTATGACTGGGACATAGAACGCTGATGGCAAAGTATGACTGGGACATAGAACGCTGACTGGGACAACATCGGTGACCCATGCCATTGGCACGTTTTTTTGAGGACCCACACGTGGGACCACACACAGGGCAGTGTATTCATAAGAGAATTGTAAGAGTTGTGTGACGTGTCAAAAAAGTGTGAGCGGTGACCCATGCCGTTGACACGTTTTTTTGAGGCCCGTGTGAGCCCGACACGTAGGGCCACACACGGGTCCGTGTATTCAGAAAAGAATTGTAAGAGTTGTGTGATGTGTCAAAAAAGTGTAACTAAGACGCTGACTGAGACATAAAAATGACTGGGACAAAGGGGTGAGTGTATAGATTAATGACTGGGATAAAATTGTATGACTGAGACAGATTTCTATAACTGTGACAAATTAAAATATGACTGGGACAAAGAACTATAATGTATAATAGATATAATATTTAACAATATAATTTCTAAAACATTTTTTGAAATATTATTTTTATTCATCTTTTAAGATATGAGCGTATCGGATAAATTTATCGTTTCAAATTTCATTTAAAATTTTATGACTAAATTATTGAAAGAAACTTCAAACTGTTAGAGAGAGTACTTAAATTTATCTGATTGAGGCCATTTTTTATAAGATGAAGGAAAATAATATTTCTAACGTAATTAATAATTTAAGTTTTTTGTTTGAAAGCCGATGTAAAATCTAAACAGAAAGACATGTGCCTTGAATATGCTAATGGCAGTATTGTAATAATATGTTGCTAGAAGGTTTATTTTGCAGGGGATGAATTCCTTTTTTTCCAGAGGGATTAATCGGGACAAAGTCCAGAAACCCCTTCGTCGTTGAAAAACTAAAAGAAATAGAGATACAAAGTGAGTAAAAAACAAAGAATAGTACTGACTGATCACAAGAGATGAAACAGTCTGGGTGGTGACAGTGTTTCATAGATCCTATGGAAATCAGAAAAAGAATCCAAGAACATGGTCCTCCGAACTTTAGTACAGAGAGAGTGAGTCACTTTGTTCCCTTGGTACAAATCATAGAATTGGACCACAGTATTAAACAACAAAACCTTTGTTTTTCATTTTCTCTTAAATATGAAAATTCATTTTTTATCCGATTGAACTGATTTTTTGCAATATTACTTAAAATAATTTTATAAATTTAACTGTCAAATTATATTTTTGATTTGAGACCCGTGTAGACCCTAACTAGTATTAGTGTATGTTTAGTGTACACATACTTAGTGTATGTGTAGCATTTTTCCATGGGACACCTATTGGCTCCTTTGTTTGGCCAAAAAAGTGACATGCCAAAAGAGGAGGGAGGGGTGTTAAAAAGGCAATCAATCATATGATTCTTGGGTTGTCTCTTCAACTCATATATGGTGTATTTGCCACCATATCCTAAGTACTAGCAAAGCATGACCTGGTTAATTCCAATTCTTGAAAATTTCAGAAATCATATTGTATGTCAAGTGTGCAGAGGATATCACGATCTTTCAACTCATATAAGTTACTAGCACATGTGTTTGTGCATGAAAACACATTACACTACGTATTAAGCTCAATAATAAATTTTTGTATAATGATTTAACTGTATAAAAATTATATATCAATCAAAACATAAGTTTCAAAAAAACTACTCAAACTATAATAAAACAAATGTAATTTTTGATAAACTGTTTAATAAAAGTTTCCGCGTGATTTCAATTTATTTATTATTTTTTTCTTATATATTACCAAAGTCTACCTACTTATTTGATCAAGGGACCTTTAGCAGACAAACAATAGAACATGTGTGATGACGTGATTTCTGACTCTTTCTCTACCTATCTTCAAGTTCTGCAAAACGATCTTGACACCGGTATGGTGTCTGCCCAAAAATATTTCGATGCTTAAGTTAGTCTTTGTTTTTAGTGAAATGAAAAATGACTCAAGAGAGAAAATCAATACTTATAAATGTTAGGTGTCTTATGATCGCCTTTTTGAGAAGTTATATACCCCTCCTATCTCTTAGGAAAGTCCCTGTAATTTTTTGTAACCTTTCCTTAATCGCTCAACACGGTCCCACCATTATAGGCGTACATTACGTCATTCTCGTATTATATCTCGTGAGATACTTGTTTTAAATAGAGAATAGGCGTGAAAAAATTAGTTAAGACCTATGGACGTGTGCCCATTGCAATTATCCTGGTTACTGAGGTTTTCCCACTAGTCTCAGTTCTGAGCCGAGGTCCTAGTAGTAATGCCAACCTAAAGATGGCTTCAATGCTGACCTAAGGTCTAGCCTGTGGTGCTGAGCTCTCAACTCTGCACCACACATCAATGTGAAAATTGTGACAACTTTAAAATGGGTTGTAGAACTTAATCCAATGTCATAGTAATGATGTGATTCGTGAATTGTGCTTAGATATTGAACTTGGACTAATTAAAGTTTTATTGTCACATGTATAGATATTGGTCTGATATTTTTGTGTATTGTCTTTATAGTCTCTCTCTCAGATAATTTTTTAAGGCTTCTTTGGCTTGTTTGTGTCCTACTTTATTTCAAGCAATATTATCTTAGTTGTATTGTGTACACTTCTATATATTCCCATATACCTTCAGCAATTTTTTCCAAGAAAGTTCAATCAAAGATTATGGAGATAAGCAATTTGGTAAGCAGAGCAAAAATTATACATATCCAACTTCACAAAAACTAAAACTTACTTAAAATGGTCAAAGAAAATCATGAAACCAGAAGTTCTGCAACAAACTGCTCAAAACTTTGCTAAAAAAATCAGGAACTATCTGTTGCTCCCAAATCAAAAGTAATAAATGCTAAAAAAGGATCTAGAATACAAAATGAGTTGCTACTGGAGGAATAAATGCTATAAACAAAAAATGGTAAAAACAAAAGAGTGATGTACGGATGTGATGAGGACAAAGACCAGTTTCAAAAAAAATCAATGCCTTCTCCTGTGTTATTGCATAATCGAAAGAAATGAGAGGTAAGTTCATCCAATCAAAAGAGTGACGCACCCTCCAAAACTTTTTTAGCTACTTTGTTATAAAAACGACTTCTAAAACAATTACAGTACTAAAATGGATCAATAGCTCAACATGTAAGTTCATTCATATAAATAACAATAATACAGCTGAATGCTGAGTTGAAATTCAAAGTACAAAAAATACAAAGTTTGAATTCAAACCGAATCGAGCTAAACTCTTTTCTTAAAATGAATTCTCCGCCTCCAATGAGCGTTGAGTATCGTCGGCGTCTCTATCTCTCAGGATATGATGGTCTTGGACCTACTGTATTGGTACACCTCCAATGACAGCCTTGACGAACTGAACTGGTGCTGATCTCTCTCTCACTCAAGAACAAAATAACACGAATTGCTCAAAGTGTTAGATGTTCTGTCTTTTCTGTTGTGTCAAAAGGAGACACAAATATATACACGATAATTACAATGTGAACAGAGAATCGAATGGGCAATGTGAACATAGCTTTTGAGGATCCCCGTGAGACCTTCCAAATGTCTCTCTGTATGAACGGGGCTCTTGGTTACCCCATAGAAGCTTCCCAATTGCCAACTTCATTCACACAATTTCCAACATTAAAATGGGTCAATCGCTCAAGATGTAAATAAATTTTATCTATTCATTTATTTACAAAATTATCTTTTTTTAAATTTATCTATTTATTTTTTTTACACTTACTCCAACAATACTTTTTATTTTATCTATTTATGCAAATAAATCTAAGTCATTTTTTTTAAAAAAATTCTTAGTATAAGTAAAAATGAGTTCAACTTTTTTCTTGAATTACTATTTTTTCTTAATCAAAAAATAAATTATTAAAAAATAGAAAATCATAAAAAATAAAAAAATGCAATAGCTAGTGAAATTTGACTCTTTACTAATAAAGAGCCAAAATCAAAATATGTAAAATAATGAATTAAATAAAAAGTCTATTGAAAATGATAAATTAGTTTTTTGCTAGGTATAATATATAAAGGGAGCTCTTTAGAGAGCCCCTTAGAGATACTCTATGAATTTGCATCCCAGAATCAGTTTTTTTTTTGAGCAATCCCGAAAACAAAACATGGGAAATCAAGAGCTTTTGTACATCAACAATTGATTTTATCAGCCGGAATGGTTCGATTTTTCGCAACTCTTCTTTCATTTTCGGTTTGTTTCTCTTTCTCCTCTACAATGAGAGTAATCTTACCACTTTTTCATTTATGCTCTTCACTGCACAATGTGGGACAGAGCTAGACCATGGTGTCACAACCATTGGATATGGCACAGTAAATCGAATCGACTATTGTATTGTGAGAAACTCATGCAGTGCGGACGGGAGAGAGGGTGGCTACATCAAGATGCAACACAACATGCCTCACACATGCAAATGTGCCTCCCCCAACCCCAGACCATCTCCTCCCACTCGAAGAAATCCTCCCAGCAATTGTGACGATGAATACATAAGTGTCCTGAGAGCACCACCTGCTATTGCGTCTTTCAGGGGCGGATCCAGGATTTAATATCGAGGAGGCCAATTCTTTTTACCATTATCAAAAAATAAATTCGTACACAAATTTCATTGAAACATCAAAAGTTCAACCATTAACCTTTCATATTAAAGACTTACAATTGTTACATCATTCAAGCCCTTCAACAAAGAACAAAAATAGATTTGAAAACTTATTACAATAGAACACAACGTTCTTTCAAATTACGGAAATCATCTATGACAGAAAATAACACAAAGAGCTGAAAACAGAAATTGGGACGTCACGCAATCCGTATAGTTGCAAATAATTTGGATATGGCTACATTGGCCTGAATGGAATATATCTATAACCTGAATAATTTGGATGAGCAATGTTAGGAACATAACAAGAACACAATCTATTATACAAAATACAATAGCACGTGCTCTACACATTTTTCATACATATTTTATACATATTTTATACAAATTTTTTATACATATTTTCACACATTTTCATACATTCTCTAAAAATCTATTATACGAAATATCTTGGTGTGAGCCCCATGTATTTTCTTTATACATTTTTATACATATTTTTTACACATTTTCATACATATTCATTACACATTTTTCATACAAATTCTCTAAAAATAAAGAATATATATAAATGTTTTAACTAAATTTAAAAATAAAAAACTGTTAAAATGTGACATTTTAAAAATTTTAAACATAAAAACATTTTTTTGTTTTTTACCGAAACTATTTTGATTCTATTTTTTCTTTAACTACATAAATGTTTGATTTTTGTAATTGAATTTAAATGAGTAAAAAATTGAATTGTTTTACTCATTTTTGATTTTTTTAGTTTTTTACAAAATTTTCTATACCGAAAACATGGATTGAGTGACGTCGCTCATCATGAGTGCTGAATGCACTTCAAAGTGACGAATGCACTACTAACACCTGAACTATTTCGTACTCTTATGTATTGTGTTGCGCTTCATATTCTGTCGTCACTCATCATTAGTACCGAAGGCACGAATCAGTACCAAATACACTACTAACACCTAAAATTTTATCGTACTCTTATATATTGTATTACGCTTTTTATTTTGTCGCTCTGTGCCATCGGTACAGGCAGGGGCGGAGCCACATGGTGGGGGAGGTGGCAGGTGCCACCCCCATTTGGGGAAAAAATATCAAAAAAAATATTTTTTAAGGAAAAATTACAAAAAAAAAAAAAATCCCAAAAATTACACTTAATTTGGTAATTTTTTGGTAGGGGTATCACCCCGATCGAATTGTACCACCGCCAAAGCTGATTCCTGGCTCCGCCCCTGGGTACAGGCTATCACTAGTAATATACAAAAAGCATGTGCACCAATAGGTCCCTTTCATATTTTTATTGTTAAATTTTAGACTTGATTTCTAAATAATCACATATAAATTATTTATAGTTATTCAAATAAGTTTGTTTTATACATGATGATTTCAAAATATTTTAAAACTTTTGAAAGATTTGAATCTTTTGCGCGACAAATAAGGCGTGGCCTTCATGTTGTGTGCTCATACGCAAGTTCCATTTGGGTGTGCATATCATTTATGGGAAGAAAATAGGAAAAATTACACTTCACTAAAAAATGGTAAATATCTATTATACAAAGTACCTTAGTATGTGTTTTATATATTTTTTACACATTTTTATACATATTTTTATACATATTTTTTACCGTTGGACCAATTTAATGAAATGGAGGGTTGTGGTTGAATTGCACATGGATTGCCCCACATATTTTTAAGTTATTTTAACTATTTAATTATTTTTTATAAAAAATAATTAAATAATTGCATATTAATTTTAATAAATAAATTTAAATTCATTATTAATTTTATTTGTACAATTGCATGTTCATTTTATTTTAGAAATTTATTCAATATTTTATTAACTAAAAAATTATATATTTCATTTTTTGGTACGGGTAGATACTTTCAAAGTGCTGAAGGTATGAATCAGTGACGAAGGTACTACTAACACCAAAAGTTTCATAGTACCCTTAGGTATTGTGTTGTGTTTTTTATTATGTCGCACCGTGTTATTGACACGGACTATACCGCAAACACGAATTGAGTGTCGTCATTCATCATGAGTGTCGAAAGCACGAGTCAGTGCCGAAGGCACTACTAACACCTAAAGTTTCGTTGTACCATTAAGTATTGTGTTGTACCATGAGTATCGAATGCACAAATTAGTACCGAATGCACTATTAACACCCGAAATATCATTGTACCCTTAGTTTTGTGTTGCGCTTTATATTCTGTCGCCTCGTACGATTGACACGAAATATCACTAGTAAACAATACAACACAAAATAAACTCAAAATGATTTCATTTTGAGCCCCACCAAAAACAGAGAAACAGGTCACAAAACTAGTTTCTATTGTGAGACTAATCCACAGTTAGGTTCAATGGGGTGGTTAATCCGGGGTTGGTGTTATATAATCATGTTACAAGAACATCTACGGAGACATAAATCACTTGTATAAAAAACTAAACTGTTATTATACAAAATAAATTCAACAATTTAATGTAAAAAATAATTTATGTTATATAATCATTAAAGAGAAGTGAAACATTCAATAATATAATTACTGCCCGATTAAATCCAAATAATCTGAATGAATGAGGAATCAGATTAGCAAGCAGTAGTAATAATGCATCTCTCTCTCTCTCTCTTGAAGCTTTAACTTCTGAAGACAAGTCCCTCTCTTCATAATGTGTGACTCTGCTTTTGGCCAAGAGAACTGATTCAAAGGACAGTACCGATAGTGACAATTCATCACTATCTAGTGATATTTCCGAGACCACTCCCATTTCCCATTTTTTATTTTTTATCCTGTTTTAGTTTTATGACAAGGTAATTAAGTAAATCCAAAGGATTGGCTTAGGGGGTAAGAAGTCACAAGTACAAATTTTTAGTTCGATTCTATGAAGAAGAACATTCTTGAGGCCACTGACTTTATCTTAAATAATTGTAAATTTTTGGAGTAGTTCTATTTTTTAACTTATTTATGTGTGGCTCGCAACAATAAATTTCCAGTCGCTTCTTAGGTCTCATCCCTCCATTTTATATTTATACCCTTATATATTCGTATAACTTCCGCATTCTGTGTTCTTTTATTTTATTTTTTTAAAATGATTTATTTTGAATAATACACATATTTTTTATAAAAAAATATGTTTTTAATTTCTACTCTACGAGATCTATCAAACGAGATCCATATTAAATATAAAATTATTCGATATTGATGAAGTTACAGTCCAAATGCACTGTAACTTATACGAAAAATACAAATTACAGTGAATTTGGACTGTAACTTATATTTATAGTACAAGTTACAGTCAATATGGACTGTAACTTGTATTAAAAATACAAGTTACAGTCACATTGGACTGTAACTTGTACCAAAAATATAAGTTACAATTGGAATTAGTTATAAAACACAAATTACAGTCCAAATTAGACTGTAACTTAACAAAAATTACAATTCAAATTGGGTTATAACTTATATTTTTAATACAAATTACATGTCACATTAGCTGTAACTTGTGTTTTTAACACAAGTTACAGTCTAAATTGACTGTAACTTGTTCTTTTGAATACAAGTTATAGTCAATTTTGGACTGTAACTTGTGTTTTGATACAAATTACAATCATTTTGGATTGGACTGTAACCTGTTCAAATTAGACTGTAACTTACTCTTAAATGTAATATAACATATTCAATTGGACTGTAACTTGTATTAAAACACAAATTACAATTCAAATTGGGCTGTAACTTATGTTTTTTAATACAAGTTACAGGCCACATTTGCTGTAACTTGTGTTTGGCTGTAACTTGTATTTTTTGCACTGTAAATTGTGTTGTTAATACAAGTTTACAATCAATTTGGATTGTAACTTGTGTTTTTGGTACAAGTTACAGTCCAATTTGGACTGTAACTTCATCAAAATCGAATAATTTCATATCGAATATGGATCTTGTTTGATAGATCTCGCTGAGACGAGTTTAAAAATATATTTTTAAATAAAAAATAGATCTCTATAATTTAAAATAAATCATTTTTATAAATAAAATACATTATTCCGGAAAATGGGACCTAAGGAGTGACGGAAGTTACAGTGCGAAGGGATGAGACCTTAGGAGGGAAAATCTTATGGACAAGACCTGCCAATAAGAACCCCAAAATTTTGATTTACGATGTGGACAAGCGACTTCAGTTGGTGTTGTGATAGGCATTCAAAATACAAAAAAACCTAACTTAACTCATGGGTGAGATTTTCCGAAAATACTTAAAGATGTCAAAGACGTCAATTTGAATGATCTTCATTGACTTACCTCAATAATTTGTGCTTACAAACAAAGTTAGACGAACTTTAGTATCTGGGATAGAGAGCTTTTCAATGATTAAGTTAGTATCTTTCTTAGAAAAAAACTAATCAAGATGACTCAGAAGTTTAGAGCCAAAATCCGAAAATCTAAGAATGTGTACCTTATTTTTGGAAAGTCCTATTTGATATAGTAGTTTCTCTGCCCTTCCCCCAGCATGGGGGCTCACATCATTATTATATAACAAAAAATGGACAGAGTCTGAATGAATTGTACATTATCCATTGCTCCGGTGGGTCATCTGACATGTGTTTATTATTTCTTGATTATCTAACATATTCTTCAAGGTTTCCAGTATCTTTTCATTTACTTCTTCTATCATTATATTATTATTCCATTGTCTTTAATAAATCTTTCTATAGAATGTTTGGAATTTCTCATCTTAATTATTACTCAATTAAGACTTCTTATTCCAATTAATTTCTAAGCATGTCAAATATAACATGTTAATCAACTTTCTCAGGTAAATTGATCATTAGATTATATCGATCACCTTGCCTCATATTCTGCAATGTAGCTGCGCACACACAAGGTTGCCGTGCACACTAATGTTTTTCTGTATCGGAAACATTGTTCATCTTACGCCTGAAAACATCATTTGTACTAAAAAAATATAGATTATGCTCGAGATTTATTGTTTTAATCTTTTTATGTTTGGGATTAACAATTGTGCCCCTCACTTTGCTTTTACCTACCTGAAAAGGGTCCCCGGCATTGGCCATAACTTTGGCGCACACAAGTTAGGGGGAAAGCTGACATCTGGATTGTCCATAATCTTTTGATCGTTGTATCCACCCTCAGCTAATTATTTTACTACAAAGACCTTTAAAGGTTTTGAAACATTGCAATTTAGGCAGTTTATAGAAATGACACATATAGCCTAGGCACAAATTTTAATAACTTGACGATGTGCACCACCTCAAATCCAATGGCTCAATCTTTCACACACAATATATATACTAGTGATTGCCCGTGTCTGAAGGCATGTGCCAAAAATTTTAGTGTGAATTTTAGTCATTCAATGTATATTAGGCCAAAGTTAAAAAATGAAACTCTGTATAAACTTCCATCAAATTGAGTGTATATGCACATGTCTCTAACCATAGAAATTATACAAACATAAATATGGTCATGACTTGTGACTCCAACAAATTTACTTTTAGCAGGGGAGATAACGTCTACACTTTTTATATTTCCAATATAGAAATATGAATAATCACAATCCCATATTGCATCGTTGTAAAATGCGAATGTGGTGTATTGAATAAAAAATAAAAAATAATATCAATCTACCACGAAATAAGAATGCATCACATAGTCAATTCAATCTAGTATATTGAAAAAATACAACAATTTATAACACCCATTCAATTTAAGAATTCATTGCTACAAATTTCAAATTCTGAAATGAATGCATAACCAAACTAAACCTAATTGATAAATAAAAAAACTACAAAAGATCAGATTTTGGAATACGACACAAAAATGATATACAACACAAGACTGACAATTTTTTCCTACACGAACATAGGAGATATTGAACTGGTATACAACAATGAACTCATACAATTGTTTCATAAATTAATGAGTTAGGTAGATATTGAATTCTTACCACTGATAAATTGGCGAGACCGTCTCCGATTGAGGTGACGCTGGATGTGAGGGACAGTGGAGGCGAGGGATAGCACCGTTCTCTTATCTGTTGTGGCTGAGCCCGAATATCATTACCATCTCCGTCATCGTCATCCCCATCATTGTCCGCTGCAAAAATATGAGAAAACTTAAATGGCTGCTATGGTTTGAGTTATTGCGAAGAGGGTTTGTTCTTTGAGAGAACCAAGAGTTTGCGGCTGAAATAAATATGAAATGAGACTTACCATCTTTGTCGCCCTCGTAGCGTCACCCAAATGTAAAAGAACTTCCTTTGAATCGTACATTTAACTAGTTGTCTTGGAATTTCTACCAGAGTGAAACGAGAGTACCGTTGGACGGCGGTGCGACACATGTAACAATCGACTGCAAATTATCAAAAAATGGCACTGGAAATATATACATTCAATCAATGTTTATTTGATTTAGCTTCTATCGTCTTGCATACAAAATGACTATTAGTATGATGGCATGGGGTAGCCGGACTCTAGCGTCACGAAAAAAGAGAAGACCGAGGCGATGGCAGGAATGTAATGGGATGTCTGTGCCAATGACTTGAACCCGAGTGAACTCTGGTGAGGTCAGTGTATGTCGTACCAAAAAAAATCAGATCGAGAATATATCATTGTTCAACCCTTTGGATACACAGATCGAAAATAGACCAATTTTTTGTGTATGCCATACCAAAATTACTCAGATAAAAAACTATTACTTGTTAACAGTGAGGAGGTCGTGAATATGCTAGTTCTTCGTTCCTTTATGCAATTGTCTTCCTTCTTGTAGATCTCGGTTCTTCATTCTAGCTCTGTGTGTTAGTTGCGATTAACATTGACAAGATAAAATGCATTTGCAAGCTAAATTGCTATACATGCCGCTCTGTAAAAATAGTTCTAAAACTACAGATATCTTGCATCTCGCATATAACTCGTAAAATCGGAACACCAAAAATCGAAACCAAAATCGGAATACATGCGTAGAGAGAGAGAAATCCAAAATCGAAACCAAAATCGAAACACAAAACAAAATGTTTTCATGTAGAGGATCGAAACCAAAATCGAAACCCCAAAATGTTTTCGCACGATCGAGTTTCGGTTGACAATGGATGCGAGAGAGAGAGAGAGAGAGAAAGAGCTCACTACACGGATGCCATGGCCGATTTTTATGCTATGTTCGAACCTTGTGTATCTCCTTCAAAGCCATGGACGATTTGTGTCTTGTGGATTTTCTTTGAAGAGTCATCGCCACCTGAACGACGTGATTCTCTCCTCGAGCATGTGATCTAAAGGATGCGATTTCAACTCTGTGTTGTGTGTGTGTGTTGTTGAGGTCGCAGAACATTTTTGGAAATGGGAGACGTTTCGTGGTGTCTCGAGGGTCTCGTTTCGTCCCATTGTGTCTACAGCATCTGTGTGAGAAAGAATGAGTCGTGCCATTGAAATTGTGGTTGGGGGAGGGGCGGTGAGAGAGAGAGAGAGAGAGCTCTGAGACTGAGATAGAGAGAGAGGGATGTGGAATCGATTTGGGGCAGGGGAGGGGCAATCCATGTGCAAAACAAACACAATCCATGTTCAAAACAAATACAATCCATGTGAAAATAATCTGAGCCTTTCATCTCAAAATCAATCCAACGGTTTAAAATATAAACCAAAATGTGTAGGGCTCACATGCCTTTGTAATTTGTATTATATATATATCGATTTGCTCCCAATTCTTTTTAATTTACCATATTGGACTCAAGCCTTATCAACCAAAGCTTTTTGCATTGCCTCCTTCTTGTTCTTACGTACGTACTTAGTACTTCATCTTTTTTTGTCCTTTACTACTGTTGTAAGTTCTTTCTTTCTAGTTTCTGGGTATCTGTTCTCCCTCTTGCTCTGTAATGCACTTTTTCTATTTGAGTTTCTTCGCTCTAAGGTTTTATATTCTACTATTTTTTCATGGGTCATTTTCGATCTTGGTGCGATACTTCAGAAAAATGGAGCAATTTTGCCAGATGTACAACATTCCAGATGATATGCATCTGGAACTTGTTCCATCGTGTTATCTGTACCAATTAAATAATGATACGAACTTTATTTTCATTACCTTAATTCAGATCATCGAAGGGTGTGTATGGTTCCTCCTACGTCATTTTTTGAACTATGTTGAGTAGTTGAAGGATTCTCTCGATTTATGTTGCACTAAACATCACCCGAATAATAATGAGCATAGTAGAACTCAATAAATGTTTGGACACGAACTTAGTCTACTGTTAAATTACGCACTTTTACATCTTTTTTAACACAAAAGATTTTATGTATTATGTCAAGTAATGCACAAACTGTAATCAACTTATCGAGATGCTCCCTGACTTATCCAAAGGGGTTGATGATGATTACTTTATTGTCACTGACAACTAGATGCATCCATTTAAAAAATGATTGTCCATCTTCTTCACAATCCTACACAGCTCTGTTAGTGCTCTTCTATCTTTCTTTGTATGTTGTTGCCATTTTTTGATTTTGTTGAGCTAATGTTATATGTTCTGCTTTTAAAGGTGAATGAATTAATCCTCCAAGAAACAAAAACCACATCAGAACAAGAAAAGAGAATATATAGAAAGTCCTCGATTGCAAAGTCCAAGGGAGCAAGAACTTGAGACCTGCGATTACCTTTTGGGCTATGATCCATAGTATAGAGGCTCCAAACAACTACCCAACGTGACTATTATCGTGAGCTCGATAGCTAGCCCTAGTTGAATTCCTGTAGGTATTCCCATTTCTCCATTGCACTCCCGGATAGAATCTTCTCATGAGGAGCCTTCAATAGACCCTACATACCTAGAGGTAGATTAAACCCCATATCTTGCTCCTTCTGACCCTCTTCCAGCACCAGAGAAATTATATTCTCTGGATCGTCTTTTTGAGTGGGCCTTTTCTGGTACTGTCATACCATCTTCTCCATTTCTAGAATTTCAAGTCCTCTTCCAAGAATTGTCAAACATAGAGAGGGTAATTTTCCATATTCTTCTTCATCTGGTTATAGCATTTGTCCTTCTTCCTATGACAATATGACCTACCGTAACATAAAACTTGTAAATCTTTCCTTAAGAAAGGTAGTGAGGGGTTATGCATTATATCGGACTAACCTGCAACTTGAAAAGTCTAAAGACTCTAACATATACCTTCCCCAATTGATATAATTTCTAAAAAGCCCCAGAGGCACCGGTCTCAGTTTCCCCAACTTCTGTTTGCCCCACTTCAACTACAGAACCCATTTCTACACCAGTTGCTACTCAGACAATAGCCACTATGGTAACCGAACTATGTCAGGCCTTTGGGTTGGGTAAATGGAGTAGGCCCACGGTGGACAGATAGTTCAGTCCTGGTGATGGACTTATGGGCCGTATCTCAATAGCAGTAGCATCACGGTTAGGCAGACCGTAGGCCCACAGTGGCAGAATGAAATACAACCAACACTGTTGGTATGTGATATTATGGTCTCCGGACTATGGCCCATATGGACAGGATGACACGGTAGCAATAATTGTCGCGCCCCGCCCCGCTGATAACAATTTAATGTTTAGCGGGCACGGCCGCGCGAGATAAACAGAAAATCTCACGAATGCATAAATAAAATACAAACTACTTACAGAAAATATATTCCACAATAAAAAGAAGATCGATACTAAGGACACAAGTACAAACTCCAGAAGGCCAAAACTAAACACACACTGACATATACAGGCCAAAAGCAAATCTACAAGTTACTAACCAGTGACAACTAAAAGAAAAGGTACAAGCTAGAAAACAAAAGTCTAGCAGAAATATATACAGACTGGCAAACGACAAAAGAAAAGTTGGAAAGCTACCTACTGGAAAAACACTACGCTCTAACTCCAGCACCTTGTAGTGGACCCTCCAAGCTAATGCAGATCTGGATTTCTCAATGCCCATACAAAGAAAAATCCAGGAATACGTAAGTTATGATAATTTTGCAATAAACAGAAAGCATAAAGTAAATGCAGAAAAATACGCAGTTCTATATCAATCACGTCTAATAAAGAGACTAAGTACAGAGAAACAGAAACAGAGCAGTACATAGGAAAACAGTAGCCACAGTAATAGAAACTGAACAGTAATAATACTAATAAAAGGAACACGATTAAAGTAAGTCCAAGTAGCCAAACAGGTACAAGTAAACACAGTCAACCCCAGACTCACGGTGAGACCACTCCTACAGCACTAGCCATCTTGCTACCATTTATTTTTATTCACATATTGGGTTCCACTTTCCTAAAAAGTATATCACCGACGTTACTCATCCAACAGGACCGCCGAAACACACTTCCCTTGCCAGGACGTCACTGGCGCACGGACAGTAATAACTCTGTCTCAAATCTTGCCGAAGCCACTAGTGTGGTACAGGCCCTAAATCACGGCGAAGGCAGTAAACCAGCCCGCAACCCTTATTACCTTGTTTATTAAGGTACTCAACACGTGACATAACTATCACAACAACATTACACGAGGTTAATACCTCCATCACGCTGTATCCAAGCAAAAGAAACCTACATAAAGAAGTTCGGTGAGTACGTTATGTTACTTTTAATTTTGTAATGTGAATAATGTGGTTGATTGTGTTTACTTGTACCTGTTTGGCTACTTGGACTTACTTTAGTCGTGTTCCTTTTATTAGTATTATTACTGTTCAGTTTCTATTACTGTGGCTACTGTTTTCCTATGTACTGCTCTGTTTCTGTTTCTCTGTACTTAGTCTCTTTATTAGACGTGATTGATATAGAACTGCGTATTTTCCTGCATTTACTTTATGCTTTCTGTTTATTGTAAAATTATCACTAACTTACGTATTCCTGGATTTTTCTTTGTATGGGCATTGAGAAATCCAGATCTGCATTAGCTTGGAGGGTCCACTACAAGGTGCTGGAGTTGGAGCGTAGTGTTTTGCCAGTAGGTAGCTTTCCAACTTTTCTTTTGTCGTTTGCCAGTCTGTATATATTTCTGCTAGACTTTTGTTTTCTAGCTTGTACCTTTTCTTTTAGTTGTCACTGGTTAGTAACTTGTAGATTTGATTTTGGCCTGTATATGTCAGTGTGTGTTTAGTTTTGTCCTTCTGGAGTTTGTACTTGTGTCCTTAGTATCGATCTTATTTTTATTGTGGAATATATTTTCTGTAAGTAGTTTGCATTTTATTTATGCATTCGTGAGATTTTCTGTTTATCTCGCGCGGCCGTGCTCGCTAAACATTAAATTGATATAAGCGGGGCGGGGCGTGACAGTAATAATGATGGGCCAAAGGGGTCAGGATACACGAGGCACCTGTTGGACAATCGGAATCATTAATTCGATAGAAATTGGTTGCTGGATCTTGTGGATTGTACCGGACCAGTGAGTTAGCATGTGCAGCAAGGATCGTGGGACATCCCAGGTATCTCGGTAATAGAGCGAAGATTTCGAGAGCATTATACTCCCGGGAATTACGCTGGAGATCATATAATGGAATACCAAATTAGGAGCAGGAGCTCGGTTATAAATAAGAGGAATTTGCCTAAAGAAGCAGGTACATGCCATTTCATCCTCTCACTAGCTATAGTACTCTCCGATCTCTGTTCTCTCTTTCAGGCTCCTGACTTAGGTATTAGAGTACCATTCTCGCGGATGACACCGGGTAGTACTAACAGTGTTCTTTGATTGCAGGCTTATTCTCATCAGTAGAACAGAAGGTCAGAATCACTTCTCAGAGTTCCAAAAAAGGTCATGGTCCCCGGAACCCACAATTGGCGACTCCACTGGGGAGCACCGAACATCTCCATTGATTCCGTTCGAACCAGCAACCTTTCCGTTGGTCCGAATGTGTAACCAAGAGGGGGTGAATTGGTCAAAATAAAAACATTGGCCAAATAAAAATTATTTGCAAGAAAGTAAAGACAACTTGAAATATAAACTAATCTAAGTATAGAACAAAGAACAAGATGTAAACTAATATCAAATGTATAATATTTAATCTTGTTAAACACCAAACCAACTCCTTTCATTACACCTCAGTTTTTCCAGGGGCTAAGTGAGAAGGTCGCAGTTGCCGGTTTTGGTTTGGTTCTAGTAACAAGATTAATAAAGCTTACTTTGATATTACTTTGAAGTGAACTTAGAAATGAAAACAAAATATGTCAACTACTGAAATTTAAATATAAAAAGAAGATACAATAAACACAAGAATTTATAGTGGTTCTTTAGGGGCAGGTCTTTCCCCTACTTACGTCCATTTCTTTCACAATTTGTGAAAGTTCCACTAATTAGTAGCCACAAATTGTGACTACAATTTGGTACAACTTAGCACCTTCTTAGGTGGCCTACAAGCTTTACAACTAGAGATCTTCTAGGGTGATCTCTTCAACCTAACTCAAGGTAATAACCGTGTATGACCAATGGAAGAAAAACTAGAATGATCTTGAATAGGAGTGTACAAGCACAACTCCTTTACAATATAGATCAAAACTAGAAATAGAGAGATGAAATTTAAAGAACAATACAAGTATGAATTCTCTCTTCTAAGCTACTGAAAATTTAAGAGAAATATGTAAAAATGAAGTACAAGAACCCTTGCTCAAATGTAGAAGAAGATTAGAGAGAGAGAGGAGCAAAAGTTCATTTCTAAGTCTTCAAGTCTTCTTTTATAGAGGTCCAAGCATGTATAGCTCTTCAAAATTCTAATTTCCCCTTGAATGGTGATCCAAGTGAACCATGAATACACCCTTGGATGAATGACAAGTGTAAGATAAAGATCAAGACATTAACTAAAATATTCAAATTAATTCCAAAATCAAATATATTATTTAAATGCATTCTAATCTAAAAAACAAAGCACAATCCTTGTGACAATAAATAAACCATGAGAGGATGCCAAGTACCCAAGGAGAGATATATGCAAGCATAACATAATATTCAATGATTTGCATAAAGACATAATTTCATTTAGAATAAAAATACTAACCATTAATTCTATATAAGAATATCTTATTTTGAAATACTTCCATTCAATTACGATTATACTATATCTAGAGAGATACAAGACTTGTATATTGATCCATGTAACATGATATACACCAATGGCAATATGCCAAGTATCCAAAGAGAATGATAATTGCAATCATAATATATAGAAGGATTTGTATAAAATCATATTACCATTTTGAATAAAAATCTTAACAATCCATTC
>NMUG010001368.1:0-18110 GCA_002855965.1 Monotropa hypopitys | reverse complement strand
CTGGTGACTTGGTACACCACAGCTCAATACCATGTGGCGACTCCGAAAATTCGAAATCGGCATACTGAGGCCGCCATCCATTTTCAAACAAACCCCCACATTTTTAAATTCAATCCATCAGCGTATCTTTTTCTGTCCCAGAAAACGACTCCCGCTGGACGGGGGACGAGGGAAGGACGGAAAAATTTCCCGGTGCGACACTATCCCCCAAAACCGAGAAATCATCCATGAAGACCTCAACGATCCTCTCCACCATGTGTGGAAAAAATGCCTAACATACAACGTGAAAAGGTACTAGGCACATTGCACAAGCCGAATGGCATGCGCCGGAAGGCATAAGTTCCGAAAGGGCAAGTGAATGTTGTCTTATCTTGGTCCTCAAGTGCGACCTCGATTTGGTTATAGCCCGAGTATCCGTCTAAAAAGCAATAAAATACGTGCCCCGCGACCCTCTCTAGAATTTGATCGATAAATGGTAGAGGGAAGTGGTCTTTTTGAGTGCATGAATTCAATTTTCTATAATCCACACAAATCCGCCATTCGGATGTTAAACGGGTAGCAACAAGCTCGCTATCATCGTTAGGTTGCACGGTAATACCGAATTTTTTGGAACAATTTGTATTGGGCTCACCCATTTACTATCCGAGATGGGGTATATAATTCCCGCATCCAAAAGTTTAATGATTTCTTTACGGACCACATCTTTCATGATTGGGTTAATCCGTCTTTGTGGTTGACGGCTCGGTTTTACATCCTCCTCTAAAAAATGTGATGGGTACAAACGACCGGACTTATGCCATGTAAATCGGCAATCGTCCAACCAATTGCACCCCTCATCTCCTTTAGGACTCTCACCAATCTCTCCTCTTGCTCTTCCTCTAGGTTGGATAAGATCACCACCGGATAAGTCTCGTTCATGTCCAAATATGCATATTTTAAATTTGATGGCAATGGCTTCAACTCTAAAATAGGCGGTTGAATACTCGAAGGAAGTGGTTTTCCCTCCAACCTAGGCAACTCCTCGAATTTGGGTACCCAATCACCCACTACACATATTTTCTCCTCTTCATCCAACACGGAAGCCAAACAATTTACTTCTGGTGACTCCAAAAACAACAATTCGTCACTAGTCAAACACACCTCCAAAGGGTCCTTATACAACAACTCATCGACAAGCTCTTGGATCAACCCCTCAAGCATACTCACCTCGTGTACATCCTCATCATCCCTTATTTGGCTACTAACATTGAAAACATTCATTTCCAATGTCATGTGTCCAAAAGTGAGCTTTAGCAAACCATTCCGACAATGAATAATCACATTTGATGTTACCCTTGTATGCCATCCTTCTCCTAATTATATATATATATATATATTCATTAAGTATTATATATTTATCACATATATCATCCTTATTTAGTCCTAAAAATTCTTCCTTAACCATTCACACAATTATTTCCTCTTCTTTATTCTTTTATTATTAATAATAAATCAATTTAAAATATTTAAAAATTGATACATGTGTTACATTAACGGTGTTCTACGCGTCAATGGCTCTCCGGTAAAGTAAGTTTCGAAGGCACATCTTCAAGATCGGATTTAAGGTGTTCTTGGTGTCTATTTGAGGTAGGATTTACTTATCCCTAGTATGTTCTTGGTTGTGTATTTTTGCTTCTCCCTCCTTGAATGCTTGAGATTTTATCATTTATGCACCAAGATTCATGTTGGAGAAATTGGTCTAGGTTAAGGGTTTGTATAATGAAATTTTGTGGTCTCTAGGGATATCTTCACCTATTCCAAGATTCAATTTCATGTCTTGAACATCCTATTGAAACCCCTTAATTTTAGTGTAAACCCTATAAATGGAAATTGGGGATTTATTCATTGAAATTGAGTTGAATTTCATGCAATTGAGCATAATTGGTGTAGATTGGAGGCATTGGTCATATTGGTTATGTGTAATGAGTTTTGATGCATCATGGGTCATTTGTCACATTGTTGAATCATGAACATTATGGAATTTGAACAATGACCCATGTATTGAATCATTTGCCTTGGCTAGGAAATGTGTTAGTATGGAACTTGAAATAAGGAATAATTGGAACAATGTGACTTGCTAATTTTAGCTAGATCCAGTCTATCGTCGAGGGACAATATTTTCTAGAGAGCTTCAAAGATCAGCTCCGAGAGCAATTCGAGAAGCTAGAGCAAGGGACTATGATCATGTCTTAGTATGCTATGAAGTTCCAGGCATTGTCCAGGTTCACTACCGATTTGGTGAGTATCGAGGAGAGGAAATGCAAGTGCTTTGAGAAGGGCCTTCATTCATTGGTCCATCGGCTAGTGATGAGCCAACAGATTCACAACTTTGCTGACATGAAAGTGTGGGAGCCGTATTGCCAGATATCAAATTCTTGTTCGTGGGGAAGTTTTGGGATAATGCGCCAACGGGAACAATCTCGCTTTTCCAAGGGCCAGAGATCGTATGGTAGTTCAGGATCCATGCGTAGTCCTATCGTGCGTGATCATTGTGATCTGCCGAAGCACATTTGGTTGGAGTTCAAGGTCGTTGCTTGTTATGATTGTGGCCGGTTGGGCCACAAAGCCAGAGATTGTCTGAGGAAAGCCGATGGTTGCAGTGATGCATGTTCAGTGCAACAATCTCAGGTTGGACATCAACGCCCCATCCAGCAAGGACTAGCTTGTTCAGGTCAGGTTTCTCGTGCTAGTGGGGTTGCAGTCCCTACTTGACCAGTGCAGTAGTTCCAGTAGAGAGGCGGTCGTCTTCATGGACCTACTAGTTATGGTAGAGCATATGCTATCCCTACAGCTTCAATTCCTTCCACTTCGCAGTAGCCAAAGACATCAGTAGTTCGTGGTATGTTTCTTATTTATAATTCTTGGGCCGGTGTTCTGTTTGTCTTGGGTGCATCACATTCATTCATCATCACATCATTCATCCATGCATTAGAGTTGGATGTGGACATTCTAGATCCACCTTTGTTTGTGGATACTCCTATGGGAGGTCGTGTTCGATTGAATTGCGTTTGCCTTGGTTGTGAGTTGACGATGAAAGATCGTCATTTCATCTTTGATTTTGTTGTGTTGGATATGTCAAGGTTTGACCTTATTCTTAGGATGGATTGGTTGTGTACTTTCCATGCCACTATCGATTATTATCAGCATCGGGTTCGAGTGTGTTCTCTAGATGGAGATTATTTCTATGTTTTCAGGGAGAAAAAGGGGATGTTAGATGCTTGTATTTATGATTCTAGGGATCAGGATTCTATTAGCTGGCTTCTAGCAAGCCTTAGTCTGGATGACGATGTTTCTCACCGTGGGGAGTTACCCCTTGTAGTTTGTGAGTTTTCGGACATCTTTCTAGAAGAATTGCTGGGTTTGCCTCCTAGTCGAGAAGTTGATATCTCTATCAATTTGCTACCGGGAACATCACCTATTTCAGTTCCACCTTATCGTTTTGTGCCAGCGAGTTGTGGGAGTTGAAGTCCCAATTGCAAGAGCTATATGAGTTGGGTTTTATTCGCCCTAGTTCATCACTATGGGGTGCTCCAGCCTTGTTTTCCAAGAAGAAAGATAGGTTGTTGCGTTTGTGTATTGACTATAGGAAATTGAATCGCATCACCATCAAGAATAAATATCCTATGCCTAGGATCGACGATTTATTCGATCAACTTCGTGGTTCTACGTGCTTTTCCAAGATCGACTTACATTCGGGTTGCCATCAGTTGCGAGTCCGTGCCGAAGATATTCCCAAGACTGTTTTTTGCACGTGCTATGGTCACTATGAGTTCGTTGTTATGTCGTTTGGTTTGAAAAATGCACCTGCAACATTCATGGACCTCATGAACCGTATCTTTCGTACTCATCTTGATCGTTTTATTGTGGTATTCATGGATGATCTTCTTGTTTATTCGGTATCAGAAGAGGAGCACCAGATTCATCTCCGGGTCATGTTGGAATTATTGTGAGAGCACCGTTTGTATGCCAAGCTCAATAAATGTGAGTTTTGGCTACCCGAAGTGAAGTTTCTTGGCTATGTTGTCTAAAATGGAGATGTGTCAGTGGATCCTAACAAGATCAATGTAGTTTCTCTATGGCCGTATCCAAAGAACGTGTTCGATATCCATAGTTTCCTTGGTCTTGCAGGTTACTATAGATGCTTTGTTTTCGACTTTTCTTGCCTAGTAGCTCCGATGACGCGCTTGACCCGAAAGGGTATTTCATTTTTTTGGGATGATTCTTGTAAAGTCGTGTTCGAGGAGTTGAAGATTCGGTTGACTACAACTCATATCCTTATTGTACTGGAATGGGGAGCAGGATACGCGGTTTATTGTGATGCATTGCACGATGGTTTGGGTTGCATTCTCATGCAAGGAGGAAAGGTTGTGGATTACAGTTCGAGGCAATTGAAAGAGCATGAACGAAACTATCCTACATACAATCTAGAGCTTGCGGCTATCATATTTGCGTTCAAGATGTGGTGTAACTACCTCTACGGGGAAAAGTTCAAAGTATTCTCTGACTATAAGAGCTTGAAATATTTGTTCATGCAAAAAGAGTTGAATCTACGACAACGATGATGGATGGAGCACTTAGAAGATTACGACTTCGAGTTACATTATCATCCGGTAAAAGCTAACGTGGTAGCGGATGCCTTGAGTCAAAAGTCATCTCATTTTGCAAGTTTGGCAATGCATGATTGGAAGTCTATGGGTGATTTTTTTTTCGGAAAGCCGAAATTTATTAATAGAAGAATAAATCAACACAATTACACAAGACATTACAATCGAACAAAGCAGACTAACAAAATACTCCCACCTAAAACCCAGCTCATGACACCGGACTACCCGGTACCCCAAGCAGGACAGCTGCCAACCACTGTAATGAAAAGACCCTGCTATTTATGGATCTGAGCACTGTCATTATGATCCCCACCCACCAAACTCTACAGCCCCAAAGATTCTCGACAAAACTACTGGAGAATCCCTCAGCGCTTCCATCAATCTGCAGCAAAACATCGTCTATAGCCTCTCCCTCCAGGCAAATCCACACAGAGATCTTACTACAGAAGCTCAGCCAAAACACCGCCTAAGAATAGGTGAATCTTAACCTTTCTCCTAATCCATCTGACTATCGGTCCTCCTGCAGACTAACTTCACCGCCAACACCTTCTGAACAGGAACCTAGCACCATGGCAACGAACAAGACTTGGATCAAGATCTGCAAAGAAACTTGGCCGATCTGCCTTTCGAAGCGAGACTCACACCAGATGATGCTAAGAAAATCTCCATAGCCGGATCCCAGCCCCAACGGAACCCTAATGAAAAGATCGACAACTATCCTTCCCAAAATTTGCAGTTTGGGACCCGCACACCCAGTAGCTGTTCAGCCAACACTGATGAGCATCCAGCTAAGTATACTCTCCCCCGATCCTTTCGGTTAAATATCCCTTCCAAAAGTTGAAAACTCTAATTGAATACTTCATTTTCGCAGGAGATAAAACAGCAGCCAGCCTTGGTAATTAGTTCTACCGAATACACCTCACCGATCTAGTCGATCTGCCTGCCACCGCAACCCTAACCCCTTAAAGATTGTAGATCAGATCATCAACAGAGTAAGGATGAAGGTTGAGATGACCCCAGGCCCATACTGCAGCATGGAAGGCTGCAAGATCTGCAATTTCATCTTTGCTTTGTTTTTTATCTTGAAAAATTGTATAATTTCTAGCCTTTCATATAGACCACAACACGATGAAGAAGGCTATACGCCAAATAGCCTTATCAATTCCTTTGAATGGCATCGACCACCACCACTCTTTGCAGGCCCTAAAATTTGCTGGGCAAACCCACGAAACTCCCCATTTAATAAGAATTGAGAACCATATCCTCCAGCTTGTATCACATAGCAGGAGAAGGTGGTCTATCGACTCATCACAGACTCCACAAAAAACACATACTGCATCTTGAGAGTTGAGGATTTTAATATGTCTTCTTCCCAACATATCATTTGGGTTTACTCATTTTGCATGCAAAAGACTTCGGGGAGCAGGCGACCTTCTGCAACGTATCGATTCATTCGAAATTATCTCGGTGGGGCATTGAAGCACAAGCCAACGATACGGAAGCATCCGACTTTCGAGCAAAATTCCTTAGCGGATATGCGCACCAATGGTGGATGATTCATGCAGATGCGAGTTTGCGGTTTTGTGACCGGTTGTTTGTTCCATCTTCTTGCCGAGGAGGTATACTTTACGAGTTTCATCACTCGCCTTTAGCAGTTCATCTGAGTGGAATAAGGATGTACCATGATCTCAAGCATCATTTTTTGTGGCTGGGTATGAAGATGTATGTCGCTATGTTTGTCACTAGATATCTCACATTTCAACAAGTCAAGGCTGAACATCAACGTCCTACCAGTTTGCTACAACCGTTGCCGATTGCCGAATGGAAGTGGAATCACATTACGATGGACTTCGCCATGAGTTTACCAAAGTCTCCGGGAGGACATGATGCCATTTGGATTATTGACAATTGTTTGATGAAGACCGCACATTTCTTGTCGATTCAGGTTGTCCAATATATTGATTCATTGAGCCAGTTATATATTCGGAAGATTATTCGACTGCATAGAGTTCCTTCGTCTATTGTGTCCGACAGAGACCCGTGTTTCACATCTCTCTTTTGGAATATCTTATAGGATTCTCTTGGTTCGAAGCTCTTGTTCAGTACTGCTTTTCATTCGCAGACCAATGGTCAGTCAGAACGCACTATTCAGATTCTCGAGGATATGCTATGGGCATGCGTATTGGACTTTCATGGAAGCTAGGTTGGTCATTTTCCATTGATAGAGTTTGTCTACAACAACAGTTATCATTCCAGTATTGGTATGGCTCTATTTGAAGCCTTGTATGGTAGGCGATGTAGATCACCCATCACAAGAGTTTTGCCAATAGACATCGTGTCCCCTTATCGTTTGAAGTTGGAGATCATGTGTTTTTCAAAGTATCACCTCACCATGGTATTTCATGCTTCGAGAAGAAAGGAAAGCTCACGTCGCGTTTTATTGGTCCTTTTAACATCGTAGAGAAGATTGGAGATGTTGCATATTGCCTAGCATTGCCATCAAATATTTTGAATGCCCACGATGTGTTTCATATATCCATATTGCAGAAGTACGAGCCGGATCCCTCTCATGTGTTAGATTGTCAAATGTTGAGCTTGAAGTCGATATATCGTATGAAGAAAGGCCGATTAGTATTCTTGATTCAAGAGAGCAAGTGCTTCGGGGCAAGATGATTCTATTGTTGAAGGTCCTATGGAGCAATCATGGTATTGAAGAGGCAACTTGGGAGCGTGAAGATGAGATTCGTAGTAGATATCTAAATTTATTTTGATTTTTTTTCACCTTGATTTTAGGCTTATGGTAATCTCTTTCTTTACCTTAGATAATTTTGGGGACGAAATTCTTTTAAGGTGGTTGAGGTGTCACGACTAGTATTTTATAAATGTTTTCTGGAATTTAATTCGAAATTTAAATCGATTTACGGATTTGGATTTGTGTCCCTCAGAGTATTTTTGGGTTGGATTTATGTTTTGGGTTCCCTATCGGTTCGCTTATATCGCTCATTTTAAGTTCGGGTCATTTCGAGGAGGTTCGAGGTCCTTTGGGGTGAAAATATTATCTTCAGAAACTTTACATCGGTGCATGCACTGGTGCAAAGTGGTTCTGCTTTGGGTTGCATCGGTGCATGCACCGATACAGGTGGTGGTTTTTGAATATGAAACGTTTACATCAGTGCATACACTGGTGCAAAGTGGTTCTGTTGAATTTTGGTTCAAGTTGCACTGGTGTATGCACTGGTGCAAAGTGGATCTATCCTCTTGTTTTGGTTGTTGCATTGGTTGGTGCATCAGTGCAAGGGAGTTTGCACTGGTGCATGCACCGGTGCACAGAGTATCGGTCACCACTCATTAAGGGTATTTTTATCATTTCATCATTTTATGGGGTATATAAGGCAACCTTAGCCTGAATTTGGGCATTCCTTCTTCATTTTCTAACCCCAGAACACCTCTCACTTTCTCTCTCTACCTCCATATCCAATTCTATCCCTTCTATCTAAATTGTAACCCTCATCCAAGCATCGGTTAGAGAAATCGCAAGAATTAACGATGTTCAACGCGTCGAGGGCTCTTCGGTAACGAAAGTTTCGAAGGCATATTTTCAAGATCGGATTCAAGTTGTTCTTGGTGTCTCTTTGAGGTAGGATTTACTTATACCTAGTATGTTATTGGTTGTGTATTCTTGCTTCTCCCTCCTTGAATGCTTGAGATTTCATCATTTATGCACCTAGATTTATGTTGGAGAAATTAGTCTAAGTTAAGGGTTTCTATAATGAAATTGGTATGGGGTTTGTGGTCTTTAGGGATGTCTTCACCTGTTCCAAGGTTCAATTTCATATCTTGAACATCCTATTGAAAACCCTTAATTTTGGTATAAACCCTAGAAATAGAAATTGGAGCTATTGTCTCTTTTGTGGTTATTCATCGAAATTGAGTTGAATTTCATGCAACTGAGCATAATTGGTGCAGATTGGAGGCATTGGTCACATTGGTTATGTGTAATGAGTTTTGATGTATCATGGGTCATTTGTCACATTGTTGAATCATGAACATTATGGAATCTGAATGATGACCCACATATTGAATTATTTGCCTTGGCTAAAAAATATATTATGCAAGAACGAATTCACTTGAAATAAGGAATAATTGGAACAACGTAACTTGCTAGTTTTAGCTAGATGTGGTAACAATGATATGTGATTGATATACTTGTATACGAGAATGGATTTGGCTAAATGATTTCCGAGATGGTCGCTCCATCCACGACATTGTACACAATGGGGGTGATGTTAACCCTCCCAATGGTCTTTGGGAATGACGAAAAGGAAAGGTTAGTGTGTCGGCCGGCTACTATACCGATCCTACCCTATCAACGTTACACAATGAAAACATGATAAATGGAAATTTGGGATAACCTAGAAGGGACTTGGCTAGATGATTCCATGGTATATCCATTGCAACGACAACATGATAAATGGAAACTTGGGATAACCTAGAAGGGACTTGGCTAGATGCTTCCATAAGCAACCATTGTATGAGATCTATGAATTAACTGTGAATGGAAACATGTTGCACTGCGAAAGGAAGATAACAACTCATGTGCATGCTCATTTTGGATACTTGGCGTAGTAGTTCTTTTTTAGTAGAGTTGGCATATGAATGGCTTGATTGGGTTCATATAGTAGTTGTCGGATCATTGTCTATCTTGTGAGTCTTGTACATCGTCATACATTGTATGCTTGACATTCACACACGAGTCCACACTAGCCTTGCACATGCTAGATGATAGGTATTTCCTACTTTGGCATAATTCCCTTCTTTTTATATCTTCTCAGGTATTGATCCTTCGTTTGGAGGACGTGACGCTTAGCTGGTTTTGGAAACATTTTGGAAGAAGCCCCTTTTATTTTTGGTATTACATTTAGGCTCCTTTGAGCTTGTATCGTAGTGTAGAAAGGTTTTAATACTTGTACTCGTATCTCTCTTTCTACACTATTGTATGGTTGTACTTCTTTCCTTTCTCTTTCTCATTCATGCCAGGATTTTCATACTTGTGTGGATGGGCTAATATTGTGGTAACTTAGTTATTTTCTTTTTAATTTAAAAAAAATGGTTTGAAAATCCGGGGCATGATAGAAAACCAATGATCAACTTTCTATACATGTACACAAAGAAGATGTTGATTTCAAATTTTATTTCCAATAGTCATAGAGCCGACATAGCTGATGCGATGTTGACTCGTCTGAAATAAAATAGAAGTTGATATTTCCCATATACTTTTAATGTAAATTACAACTAAAGTAAAAAAATAAACAATTCTATTTATAACTTGTTGCCGATACAAGAACGAGGATAATTTCACCGATTATATTCGTACAACTATAATAAGTTATAGTATTTGGGCAAAACCCCCTACTATACCAAATTATAATCCGGAATATTCACCGGGACTTTTCTAAAATAAATGAATATTAAAATTTTAAAGAATAAAAAGTCACCAATATCTTTGAGAAAAATTCGATAGAGCTTCTACTTAGGTTGAGGATTTTTGGATTTTTTGGGATGGAATCGGCTTAGGGATTTGAATGACAAATGGATTTTGGATTGATATTTGAAGTTGGAATGGATTAAAGACTATTTTAGGCACTGTTTTGAACTGGAATTTTGACTGGAAAAAATAGTTTGGAGAAGAGTTGAGTTCAAATTGGCTAGGGTTTGGAGATTTTCTTGAGAAATTTGGCTTCTGTTCCAAGAGAATAGTTTGAAATTCGTATGGACAGAGTATTGGAGTATATGGTTCTCTTACAAAATGGCATGGGAGGCGTCCGTATATATAGGTCCATATCTGATGTAGGCGTCAATGGCGATTGGCGACTACAACCTTCTAAACACTTGTTGATTCGAACAAATACCAAGCGAATAGGCAGCAATCCAACGTTGATCGAATGATACCATGAGATTGGAAAGATAAAGGCAAACTGCGCTCTAGGGTTTTTTTCATATAATCTGAAGTCCCTCAAAACAGAGGCATACAACACACTTAAATACTGAAAGCATGAAAACCCTAATGGCCAAAAACAGTCTGGGCCAGAAATAGAAAACAAGCCCAAAACAAGCGGGCTGAAAATAAGAGAATGCTGTCAAAAATAAAAGGCTAAAAATAAAGTGTGCTAGAGGCCTGATTTTGAGGATCCAAATCAGGCCCAACACGGCATAGCAGTGGAAGGCCGTGTGCAACTTTCCGTTAGCTTTCCAACGACATAAAATGGGCCTCAATCGGAGTTACGCAGCCCAAGTTGTGGCTGTTTTACCAACAGCACGTCCGTAGCGTCTGCCACGTGTCTCCAGATAGTCTGTTGCTCTGCTATCCGCATCAATATCACATCTATAGATGATACGATATGACATCAGCATGTTTTGTTTGTTTGCTGCGAGTGGATGCTCTATTTTGATGTGGAATACATCATTACTTTGGGATTTTTGATCCCAAATTTCGATTTTAACTTGAAATTAAAATACTTTTTAAAAATTTATTTAAAATTTTATCTATTGCTGCAATAAAATCTGCTAAAATCGATGCATGTCACGTTGCCATGTAGTAATCCGGGTGTACGATGTGATGTCAAATATAGTCATCTTGCTCGCCTCATTATGAGAATCATGAGAAAATGTTCGCCACGTGTTGAATATACTCCTGTGAAAAGGTGATTACTAGGCCATTATTCTGAACGTCTGCCCTCTAATCTGTGACGTTTCTCCCAAGAGTCATTTCACAGTCTCGAATTTTCTTCATCAATTGTCAGTTTCTTCATCAGGAAGCTGTAAAAAAATGGTTTGTATCATTTCGATGTCAGCTCGCTCTATTATGCTATTCTAAACAAAATAGCTCTACCGGTCAACTAAATTCTGAATTTCTATCTATTGTCGCCGTTCTTTATGCCATTCCTCAGGAATGTAGTCACTGACGTATTGGAATTGAGAAATGAATTTTTGGAAATCCTTATGCGAGTCTGTACATTTGAAGTTAAATTGTTCCCTCAAGTGCTAAATTCTGATGTGTAGTCCCTATTCTTTTTAAACCATGCATCGGCTTTGCAATTTTTCTTCGGATAATTTCTCTTTAGTATATTTCACAAATATATTTAAAATTGAGAAACCATTGCCTGACGTTTGATGCTGATTTAGATAGTTTAGACAACCTCGCATTATGCTTTTGACATTCCTCAATCCTTATTCTTTCGATTCTGAACAGTGGGTCAAAATGGGGTATTAACATCTAGTGTGGGAATTTTCCTAGAAAGGGGATTCATCGATGAATTAAAATATTGAAATGAGTAATCCTAAAATATGTTGGAGAAATTGGGAATGTCATCTGAAAAAATGAATTCATCACATAATTAGAAGGTTGATTTTGGACACTTTGTGAAACCCGTTCATTTAATTATGACTAAATTAAGCAGAAATAAGGATTAATACTTAAGTTTAAAGTGTTTAAAAATATTATCGAATGAAATAAATATTCTAAATAAATTCTAAAGCTTAAGTAATTGATTTAAAAATTATTAGAATTTATTTGGGATTTTTAGGTATTAAAAAAGTATTAAAATATGAATAGGGAGTTAAATTAAATGAATTAATAAGTACATGGGGGCCTAAGTGTAAGAAATAAAATTCAAAGGTAAAAAGTGTAAAAAGGATACAGCTCACTGTGCAGGTGTCGTTTGTGAGAGATGAGCTGCGATGGTGATAGATACAGAGTGTATCTACATCTGCAACGTGTCGTGAGGCATGAGTATTGTATCAAGGTGTCGAGGAAAGGAAACATACAAG
The DNA here is from genome assembly GCA_002855965.1 of Monotropa hypopitys. Classification (NCBI taxonomy): domain Eukaryota; kingdom Viridiplantae; phylum Streptophyta; class Magnoliopsida; order Ericales; family Ericaceae; genus Monotropa; species Monotropa hypopitys. The sequence continues at coordinate 5,640 of NMUG010001368.1, read as the reverse complement.
TATAATCGAATGTGGTGATGTGTTAAACTGTGTATGTGTTGTCAATGGATTTAGAGGAAACGTAAAGCAAATGTATACACAAATCATATATATATCACAAATATCATCGGCTAAACTAAATATGTAAAAATTTGTAATCGATTCAGGTGTGTGATTGATTGACAGAGATTGTTCAGGAGAAATAGAAAGAGAGAGAATTAGTTGCAAAGATCTCCAACCTAGAATTTTATTTCAAAAACAAAGAAGAAGAGAAACAGTAAGAAGAGAAAACCCATTTTCACATCAAATTGTCCAATTCATCATACGGGGTGAATTCCAGAAATCAATCTTATATATTCTTCTCGTAGATCATCATAGAATAAAAAATGAATTGATTTGATTGTATTTGGAGCAAGATATTGCAATTTATAGTGAATCAATTTTCTGGGTTTTGTGGTTGGGTTACCGGTAACCAGGGAATCCGTGATTATTGGTAACCAATAAGGAAAATGTTTACTGTTTTAAAAATTATGAAATCGGTAACCAAGTAGCGGTAACCAGAATGACTAGGTTACTGGGTAATTCATGGTTATCTCTAACCAGCAAACTAAAAGGAACAGTGTTATTAATTTCGATTACCGGTAACCAGTAAAAGGTTGGTTATCGGTAACCAGAATAGAGAATTTTGGGAAATCTACTGGGTTACCGATAACCTGGAAATCCAAGGTTACCGATAACCAGTGTTGCCAAAAAATGAAATGTTAAAGGAAAATTATGATTTAATGTTTAAATAAGGAAAATACACATCAAAAGGAATTATTAAAGAAAAAATCCGTGAAATTATGTACTTAAATAGATTATGACCAAATAAAGGAAAATATTATTTGGGAATTAAAAATGAGTTTTTTAGAAATGTATTAATAAATAGGAATAGAAAGAATTAATTACTAAGAGAGCATAAGCATGCATATTTCAATATCGAAGTTTTTATATAGTTGCGTTCGGTGATTTCTAGGTGTTGAAAGACCGTCTTCATCCATGCCTCAGCAAAAGGACAAGCAAGTTTTGTAGGGAGTTCTTGTGTCAGGTGAGTACTTATAGGATTTCTTAATTTAGAACAGTTTTTGAATATGTTTGGGGAAAAAGAGGAAAATCCTATGGATCATGAGGTTTAGGGAAATAAAAGAAAAAAGATTTTTAAAATACAAATGTGTATTTAATAAAGAGAATAAAGAAAGGGTTTTGAAAAGAGTGAGAGTTTTTAAAGAAAGATTTGGAAATATTAATAAAGAAGGATTTTCATTAAAAATAGATCTTGGAACATGCGTGAATAGCCTTGCCATAGTACACAGAGTACTATCGGGTAAAATACACAAGGGTGCAATATATATACGAGATTACTATGTAGTCCTTACCGCAAGGGAAAGGAATCGAGTGGACCTTGGTTTATTACAGTGTACCTACCCAGATATTCACGAGGTAACAGATCTGTGTCTTAATGCTGGTAAACGGAAATGACCCTTGGCTATTATAGTTTTATAATGGGATGTGATTTGAGATGGGATGGATCCTATCTGATCCTTGAGATAATTGGGATTTATGAGATTTCGAGAAATAAGATTTAAGAAGGGAAACTGAGAAAAGAGAATTTTTCAGAGATTAAGGGAAAAGAGTTTTTGAAATAAGATGTATTTTGTAAAATAATGCTCCTAAGCTATTTTGCTTCTCTTAATTATGCTTTTCTATAATATTCATCAACCTTCATTGCTGACGCACATTTTCATGCCCTTCTTTTAGGTGATTAGAGCTAGAGTCCACCAGTCCAATCCAGTTGCAGTGGTTGTGGAGTCTATTAGGGTTTTTGATCTCAGTGGGGCTTTATTTATCTTTTGATGTGTTTGAGAGCATTTGTATTTCTCTTTGAGTCAGTATTTGAGTTGTATCTTTTTATGTAACCGGATGGGGTTTGTTTGAGTTGTGTTGTATTAGTATTAATTGAGTTGTTCTAGTTTGAGTTGTATCAGGGCATGTTACCCATTGTGGTGTCGAGTTTGAGTTTTATTTCAGAGTTATATCCGAGGTATGATTCAGAGGTTATGAGCTGTTCTTTATTTCCAGATTAGTATGTAATTAGTTTGTTGTATCCAAGTATGGTTGTCACATATCAATCCTGAATGATTAGTTTTAAAATTATCAGGGTTGGGGCACGACAATTTTGTGGCATCAGATCTTGAGATTTAGAGGTTTTGTAGACTAGTGGAGTCAACTGGACTGTGGATAATAGAGTGTCATTGAGTGAGAGTTAGAGTATAGAACTTGTCCTTGGCACATTTACTTATTATTCTATTTTTGTTGAGTAGAGCTATTATGGATGGTATAGTACAACGAATTGGAGAGCATGAGTCATCACCTTCTATAAGGCATATGCAAGAGAAGCAGGATGAGCCGGTGGGATCAAAACATGTAAGATAGGAGGAGCATGTTGATATAGATCCGATTCGGCCCCTTCAGGAGGCCATTATAAGAATGACAGAGAATGAAGCCCAGTATTTTGGAAGGCTTCTTGTGCAACCGGCCCCAGAGCAAAGCCCATTGGTAGACATTCATATTTCATTATTAAAAAGTTTTAATGCAATGGATCCACCGGCCTTTACTGGTACTAAGGGGAAGATGATGTTGAAAATTAGATGATTAAAGATAAAGCAAAATTGTAATATTATGAGGGCATCCAATGATAATAAGTTTAGGTTAGCAGTATTTAGGCTATCCGAGGATGTGTATCAATGGTGGAAATCTTTTGAGATAGTGTTGTTAGAAGCGATGGTAGATGTGGGAGTCAATTGGAGGGATTTTGAAGAGGCTTTTAATGAGAAATACTTTTTTCAATATTACCAAGATGAAAAGAGGAAGGAATTTATGTTGTTGGAGCATGGTATGATGTCTGTTGACGAATATATGGCCAGATTCACAACCTTGTCTCATTTTGCATCATTTATGGTCACTACAGAGAATGTAATGTGTGAAAAATTCCAGATGGGATTAAATTCTCGAATTTAGCCCCGAGTTGCAATAATTGAGGAGCAGAGTTGTAAGTGATTGATTGAAAAATAAAAAATAGTAGAGAAAGAAATAGAGAAGGTATATGATCAGAGGGAGCAAGCTAAGAGGGCTCGGACCAATAATCATCCACAACAAAGAGGAGTTAGAGGTCAATCCATAAGTTGGTGAGAGAAAAATTTGCAGTTTAGTGGAGGATCATTCCAGCCATCTGGGAAGAGTTTCGATAGAGGTTAGAGTAGAGGGCAGAATGTTAGTGGACAGAGGAGAGATGCATCTAGTTAGCAGCCGAGTTATTCAGGTAGGCAGGTTTCAAGGTCACAATTGTTAGAAGTGAAGTGTTTCAGATATAATTAGATGGGACACTATTCTAGGGACTGCACTGAAAGAACATTTACTTGTTTCTATTGTGGCCAGCCAGGCCACATGCAGTTGGAATGTCCGCAGGTAATGGTAGATGTATCTTCAGTAAGAAATGTTCCTATTAGAGGGCGTGGCATATCAGGTAGTTCCAGGGGAGGAGGAATGAGTCAACCATCAATAGCAGTCAGACAGGTTGAATTTTTTACAATTGCAGAACATGTTATTTCAGCAGCTCGTGATGTGGATCCATGTATGTTTTACATTTTTGGGGCGAAATGTCTATAAGTTGGGGAGAATTATAAAACCCGTTCATTTAATTATGACTAAATTAAGTGAAAATAAGGATTAATACTTAAGTTTAAAGTGTTCAAAAATATTATCAAATGAAATAAATATTCGAAATAAATTCTAAATCTCAAGCAATTGATTTAAAAATTATTAGAATTTATTTCGTAATTTTTGGTATTAAAAGGAGTATTAAAAGATGAATAGGGAATTAAATTAAATGAATTAATAAGTACTTGGGGGCCTAAGTATAAGAAATAAAATTCAAAGAAAAAAAGTGTGAAAAGGCTATAGCTCACTGTGCAGGTGTCATTTGTGAGTGTTGAGCTGCGATGGTGATAGATATAGAGTGTATCTACATCTACAACGTATCGTAAGGCATGAGTATTGTGTCAAGGTGTCGAGGAAAGGAAATATACAAGTATAATCGAATGTGGTGATGTGTTAAACTGTGTATGTGTTGTCAATGGATTTAGAGGAAACGTAAAGAAAATGTATATGCAAATCATATATACATATGTATCACAAATATTATCGGCTAAAATAAATCTATAAGAGCGTGTAATCGATTCAAGTGTGTGATTGAGAGAGAGAGAGAGAGAGAGAGAGAGAGGAAGAGAGAACTAGTTGTAGTGAACTCCAACCCAGAATTCGATTTCAAAAACAAAAAAGAAGAGGAACAGTAAGAAGAGAAAACCCATTTTTTACATCAAATCATTTAATTCATCGTATAAGGTAAATTCCAGAAACCGATATTACATATTCTTCTCGTAGATCATCATAGATCATTATAGAAAAAAAACGAATTAATTTGGTTGAGTTTGGAGCAACATATCGCAATTTACAGTCAATCAATTTTTTGGGTTTTGCGATTGGGTTACCGGTAATCGAAGAATCCATGGTTATCGGTAACTAGTAAGGAAAATGTTTATTGTTTTAAAAATTATGAAATTGGTAACCAAGTAGTGATAACCAGAACGCCAGAGAATTCATGGTTATCGCTAACCAGCAAACTAAAAGGAATAGTGTTATTTATTTCGGTTACCGGTAACCAGTAAAAGGGTGGTTATCAGTAACCAAAACAGAGAATTTTGGGAAATCTACTGGGTTACCAGTAACCCAGAAATCCAGGGTTACTGATAACCAGTGTTGGTAGAAAATGAAATGTTAAAGAAAAAATATGATTTAATTTTAAAATAAGGAAAATGCACATCAAAGGCAATTATTAAAGAAAAACTCCATGAAATTATATACTTAAATAGATTATGACCAAATAAAGGAAAATATTATTTGGGAATTAAAAAACGAGTTTTTGAGAAATATATTAATAAATGGGAATAGAAAGAATTAATTACTAAGAGAGCATAAACATGCATATTTCAATATCAAAGTTTTTCTATAGTTGTGTTTAGTGATTTCTAGGTGTTGAGAGGCCGTCTTCATCCACATCTTAGCGAAAGGACAAGCAGGGTTTGTAGGGAGTTCTTCTATCACGTGAGTACTTATAGGATTGCTTAATTTAGAGCAATTAGTCCTTTTGTTATTAAAACGTGTGTTTTAAAAGTGTTTGGGGAAAAAGAGGAAAATCCTATGGATCACGAGGTTTTGGAAAATAAAAGGAAAAATGATTTTTAAAATACAAATGTGTATTTGATAAAGAAAATAAACAAAGATTTTTGAAAAGAGAGAGAGTTTTTAAAGGAAGATTTTGGAATATTAATAAAGAAGGATTTCTATTAAAAATAGATCTTGGAATATTCCTGAATAGCCTTGCCATAGTACAAGTGGTACTATTGGGTAATATTCACAGGAGTATAATATGTCACGACCCCATCTCTATTTTGGGCTTGAGTCAGTGACCGACCATGGGTAGACCTAGAATTATACCACAGGTCGACCCGACAAGGCCCTAAATGCCAAGTTAAGGGATTTCAACACAAGACAATAAGTAAAGGT
>NMUG010001367.1:0-18110 GCA_002855965.1 Monotropa hypopitys | reverse complement strand
TGTTCTTCTCGTACGCGATAACGGAGCCGGCATAGCCAAGCATGTGCCGAATTCTAACGAGGAGAAGACATAAAGTAACGAATTCTTTAAACAGATATGGGTTTTGAAAGCGATAAAAGACAAATATTTAACAAATAAAAGCAAATTATATTGCTATATCTGTACAATTTCGGGAGACAACTTCTTAAGATAACTTCTTTAAAATATAGTAAGGCATAGTATCGGACGCGGCCGATCGACTAATGCCGAACTATAGATTAGAAGACTATCAAGAGTCTCCGAAGAATAATAGAAACAAAACGATATTTACCGTGTAAAAATAGACAGAGGTTTGGCTGGATTTAAAGTAGTTTCAGAGGTTTTTGTAAGAAAAATGCCCGGAGGTTTAGAGGTTCTGATTTGAAGTGGTTTGAAATGAGATTGCTTGATCCTAGAAATGTTGGAGGGAGGTCTCCTTTTATAGAACATTAATGTCGCAACTATAGTTGCGACATTAGGGTTCCTGGGCCAATTGGGCTGGCACGTGGCCCATGAGCTGGCTTGAGATATTTGTGGAAGGTTCCTGGGTCGGTTGGTTATTATCTTGATCCAAAAATTAATTAGAAAATGACTAAAATATCTTAAAAATAGGAAAAGTATCCCAGAGTTCTAAATCTTGGTCCAAAGCTTCTGTTTGCGCTTGACCGTCCCCTCAGAGAACTTTGATTTTGACAATTTAAATTTGATATTCATGATCGCTGTGTTGGATCACGAATATAGCAAATATCCCGGGCTTCATTCGGACAGTTCCCGGAAAAACCCTGAAATACGGCTCTAATACTCTGACTGAAATGAGAAGCGGTTAGTGCACCTCCTGGACTGCTCGACTTCCAGAAAATCTGTTCCGTAGGGAATGTCAGACTTTGAAGACGAGGTCCGTGCAAAATACATTCGTTGATTTTCGAGGCCGGTTGACCGCTGCATGGAAATCTGAACATATTGATGTTTATCCTTAACTGAATTCCGGTGCTGGATCGGATGGAGTCAGTTTTTATATCTGCTTCTCTGTAATATGCTCGTCTTCGATATTCTCCTCAAAAGAAAAATTTCGGACATTCGTGTAAGATTCTGCTTGTGCCGACCTGTTTGCAAATTCGGATGCGTTTTCTGTACCGTCCTTTTAAAATTTGTTTTGGTAGATGCATCGGAATAGATTTCTGAGATAGGTAAGTGTTCCTCAACACTTGGCCATTGTAGGTTCATCGTTTTTAAAATTTTGACGGACGTCGGGGCTGTTCGTGGTGAGTCTGAACATTCCAGAGGTGCATTCGGATACTGAAAAAGATCATTTTGCTGATTTCTGAACTTGCGGGGGCTGAGCCAAAATTTGGGTATCAACACCTGCCCCCAGCATTCGGACTCTTATCTATTTTTGACCATATTTCATGGCCATGTCATGTCCGTGCCGAGAATCACATAAAACATTTTCCACATTATGTTTGTCCATGTATAAAAAAGGGTTTATCACAAGTTCTTCTCCTTTCATTTGCAAGATGATAACATAATAGGTTTTCTCGGCTCAATAGCCATAACACTACTTTATAAGATGAGAGAATGAGTAAGCAAAAGTACGAGTAAAGAGGGCTTGTACAAATTCACCTTTTATCTTGGGTCGATTTCCTTCGAATTAACACTGCAGGTCTGTCATAAAACATAAAGAAGATAAACTAAGTTCTGCCGAACTTTCTGCCGAACAACTAAGTCATTGCCGAGATGTGCTGGGCCGAGCTAAGCTACTGGTCTAAGGGAATGTCAGACTGCTCTGGCCGACTGGCCGAGCTCCCGGTAGATCAAGTGACCGGAGGCCTTCTGTCCGGAGGACAGTGTCGAAGGGTAAAACTAGCGACATATTAACCGAAGGGTTTCGGAGCCTTCTGGACCAAAGGGTCCTTCTGCCGAGCCATGGCTTGGCCGAGCAAGGCCTTGCCGAGCTGATGGTGTACAGGTCTGGGTTTTGAATAGAGGTTTTACCCGGGCTGAGATCTGCCAAGCAGGGTTTGCCAAGCAGAGGCTTTCCCGAACAGGGGTTCTGCCGAGCAACTAACTCTGCCGGATTGCCATCAGAGGGCACTTAGAGAGTTCGGGATGCGCGGGAAATGGTTCTTCGTCACAACGGTTGGTCGAAAAGGACAGTAAGGTGGTTACGAGACTCTAGGGTTAAATGCCCGAGCTGCTGGCTATTTAGGCGAGCTCAAATAACTGAAGGAGTTTAGAGGCGGACAGTTCCTTTGCCGAGCAGAAGTGCTCTGGCAGATGGGAGGTTGGAAAGTGGTACGAGAGGGTCAGCAGTGTTTACGAGATGGTCCGGCATACCTACCGAGCTGAAGTAAGCTTAGCCGGAGGGTTACGGGTTCTGTCCGAACTGACTTGGCCGAGAGCCGAGCTGCCGAACAGGGACTTAAGGGTCTGAGTTGCTTCGGTTAAGCCAAAGGAAGGTTGTCGAGCAAGCTTCAGTGTGGCCAAGTCTTTAAATAGACTTGATGAGCAAGAGGGGAGTACAAATTTGATAAAACATGGCTGGAAGGACTAAGGGGTTTATCTGAGGTTACAAGAGCTGTTCGGACAGACTTTTGCCGAACTGAACGCTACGGAAGCTTTGCTCCGGATAGGGGGATTCTTCTGGTCTACCGAGCATTTTGGCCGAGCAAGAATGGATGGTAATTCTGGGTAGGACAGATGGTTCGGTAAGGTCACTGCACTTAGAAAATATTCTAAGTGTTGAGTCTGCCGAACACCAAGGCATCGGCAACAAGGGTTCTTTCTCTCTCTAGGATTCTCGGATGGAAGTGAGAAATGAATGCTCTAAAGGGTTGCTTTTATAGGGGTTCGGAAGGACTAGGGTGGTGGCTGGGATCATTTATGGCTGATAGGATGCTACTTTAAACCTGCCGAACAAGTCAGGGACGTGTCCCATCAAAGTCAGGTCTGAGCACTCCTGCAGGACAGTCTGAACCTGTGGCTGACTCGTCCCATCCGTGTCAGGCTCAGTCCGGATGGGATTGGACTCTGCAGCTCGGCACAGCTGCTGCCGCGCAGCTGGCACGGGTCCAAAACGGGGCGGTCGGCCGGGTTGGGCTGGGCTGGATTGATCCGGATTGGATTGGTTTAGTTGTGCGGTGGGTTGGACTAGGGCTGGTCCGGCTAAACTAGTCTGGCCTATGCCGAACGACTGGGCTCTCCTCTTTTGGGCTTTTATCTTACTTCTTTTATTTCCCTAAGGATTTAATGCTCCAATACTAACTCAAATGGTTAAACATTTAAATATAATCCGAAAATATTTCTAAGAATTCAATTAATTAAGGAAATCCTATTAAATTGGGACGGGGTCTCACATCCTACCCTCCTTAAAGGAAGTTTTGCCCCCAAACTTTGAAATACTAACGAGGGTTGAAATTTATACCTTGTTTGAATAACTCTGGATACTTCTGGCGCATATCGTCCTCTTTCTCCCAAGTAGCCTCGCTCCCAGACTGGTTTTCCCACCATACTTTGACTAGAGGAATTATTTTGCTCCGGAGCTTCTTCTCTCGTCGAACTAAAATTTTGGCCGGCTTCTCTTCGTAGGACAGATTCTTCTCGATTTCGATCGCGGGCTTCTCCAAGACATGCGATGAGTCTGCTATATACTTGCGAAGCATAGAGATGTGGAAAACGTCGTGTACGTTAGCTAACTCCGGTGATAATGCTAAACGATAGGCGAGTGGACCGATCCTTTCAAGGATTTTGAATGCACCAATAAACCGAGGATTCAACTTTCTCCTCTTCCCGAATCTGATAACGCCTTTCATTGGTGATACTTTGAGAAATACTTTGTCGCCTTCTTGAAATTCTAATTCCCTGCGATGAGTGTCAGCATAACTCTTCTGGCGATCCTGGGCTGATTTCAGTCGTTCCTGGATAGTCTTGATCTTTTCTGTGGATTCCTGCACGATCTCTGGTCCTGTCAGTTCTGTATTCCCGACTTCTGTCCAACATGATGGCGTCCTGCATTTCCTTTTGTACAGTGCTTCGAATGCTGCCATTCCTATGCTTGCTTGGTAACTGTTGTTGTATGCGAACTCTGCTAGTGGTAGATGCTCTTCACATCTTCCTTGGAATTCCAGTGCACAGGCTCGTAACAAGTCTTGTAATGTTTGGATGGTTCTCTCTGATTGACCGTCTGAGGATGAAAGGCTGTGCTGAACTTGAGTGCTGTTCCCATTGCCTTCTGAAGTGACTTCCAAAATCTGGATATGAATTGCGGGTCTCTGTCGGATGTGATGGATACTAGTGTACAGTGTAGTCGAACGATTTCTTGTAGATAGGTGGTTGCCATCCGGTCCATCGAGTAAGTGTTCTTGATCGCAATGAAGTGAGTAGACTTGGTTAAACGATCTACTATGACCCGTATAGCGTTATTTCTCCTCTTCGAACATGGTAATCCTATGACGTAATCCATAGCAACATCCTCCCACTTCCACTTTGGAATAGGTAATGGTTGCAATAATCCGGCGGGCTTCTGACGAATAGCTTTAATCTGTTGACATTGCAGGCATCGGCTGATGTAGTTGGTTATGTCGTGCTTCATTCCCATCCACCAGTAAGATTTCTTCAGATCCTGGTACATCTTCGTTTGACCGGGGGGAATCATGAACTTTGAGTGGTGGCCATCATCTATGATTTTCTTCTTGATTTCTTCGTTGTTGGGGATGCACAAACGATTTCTAAATCGGAGAATTCCATCGGTGGGGGTGAATTCGCTTTCTGGAGTGATTCCTTCGCTGATCTTTATGAGCTTTGGGTCGTTCCTTTGTCCTGTTTTGATTTCTTCCAAGATAGTCGGTTCTGCAATGATGGTGTTGAGGTGTCCATGCTGTAGACAATCGAGCTCCTTCTTTCCTTTCCTACTTAAGGCATCTGCGATAGTGTTGGCTCTTCAAGGGTGGTATTGGATGTTGAGGTCGTAGTCTTTCATCAGCTTCAGCCATCTTCGTTATCTGAGGTTCAATTCCTTCTGGGTGTAGAGATACTTCAAACTTTGATGGTCGGTGAATAGGTTGCAGGTGACTCCATAAAGATAGTGACGTCAAATCTTCAAAGCGAAAACTATTGCGGCTAGTTCCAAGTCATGAGTTGGGTAGTTCGTCTCGTGAGGTTTTAGTTGTCGGGAGGCATAAGCAATAACTTGACCTTGCTGCATTAGAACACATCCGAGTCCTCTGAGTGACGCATCGGTGTAGACTTCAAAGTCCTTTCCTTCCTGCGGTAGTATAAGAACAGGTGATGTTGTGAGTCGCTTCTTTAGTTCTTGAAAACTTCCTTCTCTGGTTTCTGACCAAACGAATGGCTCTCCTTTCTTTGTCAGCTCCATCATCGGGGTTGCAATCTTTAAAAAGTCCTTGATAAATCTTCTGTAGTAGCCGGCGAGTCCAAGGAAACTACGAACTTCGGTTACTGAGGTTGGCTTGGGCCATTCTTGAATTGCTCCTATCTTTTGAGGGTCCACTGAGATTCCATGTTCGTTGATGATGTGCCCGAGAAATTGAATTTCCGTGAGCCAGAACTCGCATTTGCTAAACTTGGCATAAAGCTTCCTCTCCTGCAGGGTCTGCAAAACGATCGACAAGTACTCCGCATGTTGCTCTTTGTCTTTGGAGTAGATGAGAATATCGTCGATGAATATAATTACGAAATCGTCGAGATAGTTGGTGAAGATCTGATTCATCAGATCCATAAATGCTGCAGGTAAATTGGTGACGCCAAATGGCATAACTAAGAATTCGAAATGACCATACCTGGTGCGAAAAGCTGTCTTTTCCACGTCTTCTGCCTTAACCTTAAGCTGGTGATATCCTGAACGTAGATCGATTTTTGAAAATACTCTGGCTCCTTGTAGTTGGTCGAATATGTCGTCAATTCTTGGTAATGGATATTTGTTCTTGATGGTAACCTTATTTAGCTCCCGATAGTCGATGCAAAGCCGCATTGTTCCGTCCTTCTTCTTGACTAGCAAAACTGGTGCTCCCCATGGTGATGAGCTAGGCCGGATGAAATCTTTATCTACCAGTTCTTGAAGTTGTGCCTTCAATTCCTTTAATTCTGCGAGTGCCATTCGATAGGGTGTTTTGGATATTGGTTGGCTTCCTGGAATAGTCTCGATACTAAACTCTACTTCTCGATCAATGGGCATTCCTGGCAAGTCTTTGGGAAAAACATCAGAGAAATCACGAACTATGGGGATATCGGACACTGAACGAGTACTCAGCATTGTAGACGAAATGCTGCAAAGGTAACCTTGACATCCTTTCTGCAAAAGTCGACGCGCATGAGCCATGGATACAAAACATGGGGGTGATGTGATTTTTTCTCCTTCGAGCTTGGCTTCTTCCTCTCCGAGTCCTACGAGGACTATACACTTTTCTGCGCAATTGATCTTGGCCTTGAATTGGGATAGCCAATCCATTCCAATAATTGCATCGAAACGGGACATAGCTAGATGGATAAAATCGATTGAGGTACGAGCTTCATTCGTCAAAACGTCACAATTCTTAAGAACATATGAGCACACGACTCCCTTGCTCATGGGTTGAGATACGAGTAAGTTAAATCCTAACGATTCAAGATTTCTACTAATTTTCTGAGCAAGCTCGCTAAAGACTCTATTTAATGAGTTTAGGGATTCATCGAACAATTTTAGATATGAAAATATAGGAAAGCGTGAAATAACCCAGAGAGTGCAATAATACCCACAACAGTTCATTTATTCGATTTAAAGATACAAAACAAGCCCCATGGGCTGATACATCTAATGATTGAAAACTGAGATATAAAAACAGGTCCAAGGGCCCCCTACTCCTGCTCTTCAAATCCTGAAAAGAGATTTAGAAAAACGCATAAGCTATAAAGCTAGAGTGAATTCAGTACATGTCTAAGCCACAAGTTTCATGGACAACCAAGATCATTTTCTGCAAGTAAATCACTTCAGATAAACATAGTATGAGTGGCTCAATAGCCTCAAGAGTAGTATCATTGACCCATTTGGTCATATTAGATTTTCGGCATCTTCCATACATGATCCTGCAACAAGTGCATATTGATTGCTTTGGGTAATCTACCCGAATTGTATGACTGTCCACCAGTCTTATCAAGCCAACCAATCACAGTCTCCACGTTACCAGAACAAGGGGAGCTACCCTACAATTTGCAAAGTGGTATGATATCATCCAATGACCATCTGGTTTTGTCCCTACCGACTATGTTTTTGTAATGCAACCCGTTCAACTATCCACAAAAATCCCAATTCACACTGATTGTTTGTAAAGTATCCAAATCACACTACACCTCACCAAGATACCAAGTCTAGTTCATTTCAACACAACACCTCAAATTTAAATCCCACAAGTCTTTTTATACCTCAAGACACAATTTGACACAATAGAGCCCGCAAGTTCACGATTTCGATTCACTTAGACATTTTATCAAACACGTGACGGGTATATGATTTCAAGGTGCCTAGACTCTCTCCAAGGGTTAGTTCTACGCACTTACCCAAAATTAATCACAAGACACCAAATAACAATTCTACGACACCCATTTAACCGACGTCTGATAGTTGAATTGAATCAAATGTAAGAGTAACTCGACTATGCCCAACGAATCAATAATCGATGAATCAACGAAATATGGGATGGAATAAAGCACGACTACACATACAAAGTAGGATTTAGAAGTTACCCACCGGAAGCATCGCCGGAGCTGCTGCCGGAAAAGTCACTGGAGCACCAACGCAAGCCAAGTCCGCCATTGTGTAGATCGCCCAAGGAAATTTAAAAAAATATACAAGAGCTCAGCCTGCAAAACAGCATTACCGCTATTTGTAGGAGCTGGGCTGGAGGTGATTCTCGCGAAACCGAAGGAACCCAAAAATCCCTTCCCAAATTCTCTCTTCTCTCACGCTCGTCTCTCATCTCTCTCCCTCTCCCTCACTTCCTTACCTATGTCCCCACCATGGAACCCTCAGAAAACCCCAAAACGTTGGAGAAAAAGGATGGAAACCACGATACGCGCAAGTAAGTGATTTCGGCCCTAATTTCATTCAATTAAAGGTTGCTTGATATATCTGGAGGCGTTTGGTGTTGAGTATGAATACAAAATTGGAGTGATAAGGAGTTTTGGCAAGACATGCAAAATCTGGGCATTCGGCTGGTTTTTCGCAGAGGCGTAACCGGTTACGCTCAAAATTAGCGCAACCGGTTGCACTATGGGCAGGTTTCTGAAAAATTGAATTTTTACAAGCAATTCAAGAAGAGGACAAAATCTATTGGCACTAAAAGATCTACACAGCCATCATCTCTTACAGAATCCTCTGGGGCACAGTCTGAACCTCAAGTGCCATCAGTTTCTATTTAGGAACCCATTCCAGGCATTGCCAGTATTGATCCACCTGTTATGGACCCTCCCAGTGATGTGCTGCCAGCTGTGCATGAGGAGCAGCTACTTCCGTCTCAACAACATGGTGAGGTGACTGATTCTAGTTTGATGATTGTGCCAGAGATTGTTACAGAGTCTGTTCCACAGTCTACTGCAGAGCATACTTCACCACCTATTCCAGAGGCAGAGGCTACTACTGAGATCCCCACAGAGCAGGCCACAGTACCACCAGCTACAGAGCCTACAGCTGAGGATCAGCCATTCTCTTCAAGGAAAAGGAAGCAGGCTTTAAAAGGAGCCAAGACGTGGGAAGATGTATGCTTTACTCGTGCTATTCTATGTGAGAGGAAAGTGGTGATGCCAAAAGATGTGCGGACAGTGAATAGAAAGGAAGAAGATGCTGTCTTATTTGACGTGGCAGAGTGCTTGGTGGAGGCGGGACTTACCCGTTGGTTTGATGATGTGAGGGGATACATTCCCACATTTGTTAGAGCCTTCTACCAGACAGTTGTGCAGGACAGTGACACCTTGGTGCTGAAGGCCAAGGTCAAAGGGAAGGTAATTGTTTGTACCCCTGACTTGATTTCTAGCTTAATTGGTTACACACGGCCGGCTGAGCAGGATGTTACATACCCCGTAGAGGGTTATCTTTCACCTACCGGATTAGTGTTGGCGGAGTTGATTTGTTCTGATGCCAGGTTATACCAGAGGAGAGGCAGATTTACCCAGGGCTTGTTGAGGCCCAAGTATGCTATGATGAACAAAATTGTTCATTATAACATCTATCCTAGAGGATCAGAGAAGGTGCCTAAAGAGGATGTTATTCAGCTTTGCTATGAGATCATGGAAAAGAAGAAGATCGTTTTTGGTTTGATGATCTGGTATACGATTGCGAGATTTAGACTGCAGTCAAGTTCCACTGCCAGTTTGCCTTTTGCTTTTCTGATTACATCATTGTGTTTGGATTCTGGACTGAGGACTACTTAGAGAGATGCTTGGGTGCCTGCCCCATTGGGGCCGATAACATATGAGACAGTAGCACGGAGCAGAGCAGTGCATAGAGACAGACATGCAGCTCCAGACGAGGTACCCCCACCAGACGATGATCCTATTCCTCAGGATGATGTGATCCCACCAGTAGAGCAGCCTCCTATTCCCGATCCTTCTCAGAGTGAGCCAGCTACTACACCACCAGTTCCACCACCAGTTCCACCACCAGTTCCACCACCTATTGCAGTTCGGATGCCGAGATCCCATACTACAGTTGTTGACAGTGGGGAGTTGTTAGAGACGTTACGGAGGATGGAGAAAAAGATGGATAAGGGGATGATAGCAATGGAGAAAAAGATGGAGGAGGAGAGGACAGCGAGGGAGTCAGATAGGGCGAGGAGATTGATTTGGGAGAAGGATATTTCTGATCAGATGACAGTTATGAGGAGGAGGATGGACAGAGAGCAGTCACCAGTAGATGAGGAGGAGGAGTCCGGAAGCGAGTACTCTAGATCCGAGGATTCTGAGGATGATTGACCACTTTTTTTGGGTTACTGTTGTTTATATTTTGATCATCTTGTAGACATGATTTTGTTTGTTAGTATAATGATGGCTTGGGGTTAGTTTACCATGCTTATATATTTGCCATCATTATAGTCTACCCCATCCTACCCTTTGACATTATAAGCTTCTAAAGTCCTTTTTTATTCTGTGATATCCCATGCGAAATACATTGCGTGAATGTTTATTGTGAATTACATACCACTAATTTTGTTGAATGCAGCATACCCAAAATACTTTAAGCCATCATATAAGTTACATCATCTTTCTTTGGTATTCTAAGGACGGTTCCACAAACCCCTACACAATAATCTGGAGAGTTCTCTTTGTGAGTGACCCACCGAGAGGTTTGGAATCAAGGTTCAACGAATAAAGAAGAGGTCATGCAATACAAGAAGGGTGACCAAAAGGTAATTTGAATAGTCTTTGCTTGAGATTTTGTTTTGGGGAGCACATTAACAAATTTTTGCACTTCATTGTTGTTAGGATTGTAGGTTTTGTGGGTTATCGTTGCTAAAAACCCTTAAGAGACCTCACTCGTCCTACCGGGGCTGCCCGGGGATTTAAAGGAACTATCCATGCCGTTTTTCACTTTCATTTTTCAAATTCATGCTTTAGTTTTTAAAGTTCTTCTATTTCTTTTTGTTTTGTTTGCTAAGGGACTAGCAAATTGTAAGTTGAGGGATGTGATAGGTACGGTAACATACCTATTTATATGTCATAACCATACAAATTATTAGTCCTAAAGCCATCATCTAATAAAAGTTGCAGCGTTTTTGGAATAAGTCTCCTTGACAGGAATTGAGATATAAATAAGCTAATAAAGTCGTTTTATATGACACGAGAAATCTCGGGAGTTGTCAAAGCCTAAGGAAGATCTCTAGAGCTTAATGAAGATCAATAGAGTGATGGAAATAGGTTGGAGATGTCAAAGAGGAGCAATGTAGAACAAAGAAAAAGAAAAAAAGAAAGTCAATCACAGACCCGTAACCGGTTGCACTCATATTTGCCGCAACTGGTAGCACATGTGCTGCAGACATCTAGTGAAGAAGTTAAAGGCAAAGTACCGCGGGTCTCGTAACCGGTTACGCTCTCAACCGCAACCGGTAATGCATTCCTTGAGAAAAGTGAACAAGAAAAGAACCGTAACCGGTTGCGCTCATATTCGCTGCAACCGGTAGCGCATACTCTGCAGACCTGCAGACAGGAAATTGGAAGCAATCGACCGAGAGTTCCGTAACCAGTTGCGCACTCAACCGCAACCAGTAGCACTATGTAGATGGAATGTTGAACAAAAGCAAAGCGTAACCGGTTACGCCTATTCTGGGCACAACCGGTAGCGCTGACACGCGGAAGAAAAGTGCTGATGCGGGATTTTTACGATTTTTAGCCAAGGATTAGACATCCTTACCCCTCATTAAGGGTAATTAAGAGAATTGAATGTGGGCTTAGTATAAATATGAGGCTTTAAGCCTCATTAGGGCATTCTTTTGATACCTAGATACATTGTGGTGGCTACAATACTTGCGGGATTCTCTTGAGAAGATTAATCAAATTGGTGACAGCTTTTGGATGGTTTTTGCAATCGTTTCTCCACATTCTCTCATGCTCATCTCTCTCGCCATGGCCGGTTAAGCCTTCCACACCCCGGGTAATCGATGTAATCATGAACCTATTGTTCTAGGGCTTATCTTTTGTTTTGTGATTGGGATGATTGTATGAATAAGACTTGATCCAGTTATATATGGATGTTTTTCAATGAATACATAGTTGTGATTGTTGATTTCTACTGCAATTACTAATTCATACAATGGTGCTCTATAGATCTACCTAGCACGAACAAGATGGATTATACATCCTAGACGGGCCGTGCCCTCAGACGAGCCATGCCCTAGTGATGGATCGTACTGTTGAGACGGGCCGTACTGGCATGATAGTCCATGCTATTCGGCAAAGTGGATATCTTTCTCTCACACCAATATAATTGCAATATATTGTTTGTGAGATATTCCAACCAAAACCGTGCTTTCATTGAATCCTAGAACACTTGGTGAAGTGATTACTCGAGAACCCAGGGTATCTTTCTATCGAAGAAGTAAGTAGTTGCGTTTTAATTTTATTTAAATTTCAAAACAACAAACCTCAAACACTATTCAGAACTTAAGTTAAGAAATACAAATTCACTAAATTAAGAACCTTCATTTTCCTTAGATCGATCCTTGACTTACCACTACTATATTGTTGTGTAATTTCATTGAAATAAATATTATTTTTGACTCGCGTACGATAGCGATCACCAAGATACCGGTATCTTAGATGGACCAGGCCACCAGAACCCTAGAAACCAGTATCTTTATACGATTTCTTGAGACTTGATCAGAAACCGGTATCTGTGTCAGCCAAGATACTAGTATCTGGGAAATGCGATATCTTAAATTTTATAAACCGATATCTTAAAACTTATAAACCGATATCTTAGATACTGATATCTAGATCAGCCTAAGAAACCAATATCTTTAGGCTGCGAGAAACTAGAAACCCTAGAGCAGAAACTGATATCTTAGGAATATGTCTAAGATATCGATATCTTGGAAGACCAAGATACAAATATCTTGAGACTCGGAAAAAATATAAAGTTTTGGAAAATCATGTTTTTGGAGAATTTTAATACCAAATCAGTAGGGTATTTATGTTAAGCTGGTTTTAGCTTATTGGTATATTCTAGGTATTGGTGAGCCATCGTGTTCAAATCAAAGGAAGGGGAAGCAAGCCATTTAAGAGTTGTTCATATTTTGTGAGTACTTTTAATGGATCGTATAAGGTTTAGAATATTACTATTCTTATTAATACAAAGTGTATGTGTTTTGAAAAGAGTTGAGTTTTTGGAAGATGTTTTCAAAAAGAGGAAAATCCTATGGATCACGAGATGTTTTCAAGTATTAAAGATGATTTCAAAGGGTGAATTGAGTTTTGAAAGATGTGGTGTAAATCAGAGTTGGTGTGCCTTAAAGAAAAATGATGATTTTTATATGGTGTTGAGTTAAGTGGTGCGGTTAAATGGTGATTTTCTACTATGAAATGTGGTGTTGAGTTATATATGGTAAAAATGATATTTTCTATTAAAGAAAAAGATGTTGAGTAAAAAGTGGTGTTAAGTTTGGTGTGTATAAAAGGGATGTGTTTTGATAAAGGAATAGTGTTATAAATGATAAAAACTATATTTTGGAGTGCTTCAATTGCCTTGCCATAGATCAGATGGGTCTATGGATCAGTATACACAGGTGGTGCAATCGAGATGGTGATATTATTATATATATATATTGTACCTGGTGGGGTACAAGTCCTTACCACTAGGGCTGGTGTAGTGACCCCTAGATCATTACTTGTTGCTTATCCGAGAATGTACCCAAGGTATCAAATCTAACTTTAACGGTTAGTCACTGGACGTTAATGACTCTTGGCTATTATTGTACGAGTATATAAGGTGTGGTGTGGTGTTAGATCTATATATGATCTTTTATTTGAGTTGGTGATTCCACGAGTTGGTAAAATTAATGGTGATTATCAAAGAAATCTAAATGGGTGTATTAGTGTTGAGTATAAGAGATAAAATAGTGTTTTTATGTTGAGTAAAAGAGAAAAAGGTGATTTGAGTTATATATATAAGAGATGTGTTGTGTGAGTAGAGAAAATATGGTTTCATAAAAGGAAATGATTTTGGAAAAGGGTGTGTGAGTGTGATTTGTGAAAGAGATGGTGATCCTTACGTTATTTTGACTTTTTTTCTTTATGCTTTTATTTTAGTATTCACCAGCCATCGTTGCTAATGCACGTTTGTGCCTTTTTTTAGGTGCTTGGAGCTAGAGTCCACAGTCTAGTCCAACAATTGAGTTATCAACATTGTAGTAGAGTTGTGAGTCTTTTTACTCTTTACCTTTGAGAGATTGTTTAGCTCTCACTTTGAGTCTATTTTCTTTATCAAGTTGTAGTAGTATTGTATTGGCCTTGAGCCCATATTGTTGTAGTTGTTCAGTGATGTTGTTTAGAGTTATGTTGTTCAGTTGAGTTGTATCGGCCAAGAGCCTAGTGTTTTTATTTATTTTGAGTCGTTGTATCATCTGAGTATTATAATCAGATCAGTGGAGTTTTTATTTCTGTTGTCGTGTTGTAAGTTATGTTTAGTAGATGCTTTGCCACATGTAATCTCTTAATAACTGGCTTTATAGTTATCAGGGATGGGGCGTGACACGTTTTGGTATCATAGATAGGTTTGAGGTTCCGTAGACTAGAATAGTCGAGTCAGCTGGACTGTGGACATAGGGTATTGTTGAGTCAAGACAGTTTTAGCAGTCTCTAAAAGATAATTATTATTTGTGGTATTGATTTAGTAGATGGATCGCGAAAAAGGATTCACACTTTATTTATCGAAAGAGGTTAAGGGAATGAAGCATTGCGAGTCAGGAAATGGAGATGGAAAAATAGAAGGATTCATATCTGTGATGGTGAAATATGTAGAAAATCGAGGTGATGATGAGGATTAAGAAATTAAGAAATCAGATTGTGTGGCACTTAAGCAAATCAAAAGGTTGCATATGTTACAATCAAAGAGATCAAGAGGGGTTAGCTGTGCAAAGAAGTGGTTGGAGAAAATGGAAAGGAAATTTGTAGGATCATTTAGAGAAATTAAACAGGGGAACAACACCTAGCGGAATACGAGTCGAGATTTGAAGCTCTAGTGCAATTTGATGAGGAAATAGCAAAGTCTAATGTTAGAAAATGTGATCGTTTCAAGAAGGGATTAAGTGAGATGATAGTAAGTAGAATGTCAAAAATTCGAGAGATATCCTTTGATAGTTTGGTGAAAGTGGCTATGAGAGTGGAGAAACAAATTAAAAATTTGCCAAAGTATCGGAAAATGATGAAAGGGAAGAAATCGAAGAGTAGGAAGTTGGGCCAGACATCCACGAAACAGAAGTCAGAACAAGTATTAGCAGTGGCAAAGTAAGAGAGTTAGAGTTCATAAGAAGTAGTAGTTGTAATCTAAATTTGACAACGAAATTTCTGTAGTTGGGGAGAGTTGTAAGACTTGTGTTGAGAATTAAGGTCTTTAATAATAAATAATTGAGGTTTAAGAATAATTTGGGCTTAAAAGTATGATTTAGGATTTTGTGGAAAATTTTAGAAATTTGTAAAAAGTAGTGTTTAGGATACCAGTATCTTGGAAGACTAAGATACCGATATCTTGAAGTTTGTGCTGTGTCGTGGCAATGGTGATATAGGACTGTTTCTTGTGAAGGCCATGTATGTGTCAATGAAACCTAAGTGGAATGCAAATGTGTTGTCAAAAACAAAACTACAAGTGTTGAAGGATTAAGAATCTGAGAAACCTAAGTGATTTGGTGTCAAAATCGTTCAAAACAATGAACCCATTGTAACTCACGTATATAACTCTATATACATATCAAACTTTGATAAAAATGGTAGAACTTGTATCAAATCCGAACCAAACTTTAAATCAAATGAGAGAGTTGATCATGTGAGGAAGTATTTTGGTTGCTAAGATCAGATTTGTAGAAGGCTGGTGTAGGAGATGGTCTGAGGGAGGGAGATTCAAGTTTTCGACAAATTTTTCTGATTTTATTTCTTCCAAATCAGGTAACGATTCAAAAAACTAAGAATATAAGTTAGTAGCAAATCATGTCTAGTTCCTACGTTTAAAATTTGGTTCAAATTAGTTAAGTTTTGCCTTAGTAATTTGAGAAAATTCAGATTTTTGAGCAAAACCCAAAATCTGCAGAAACATTTCGATCTTCTAAGAAGATGACAGAAACTGGTATCTGGCTTGCCAAGATACCGGTATCTTAGATGGACCAGGCCACCAGAACCCTAGAAACCAGTATCTTCATACGGTTTCTTGAGACTTGATCAGAAACCGGTATCTGTGTCAACCAAGATACCAGTATCTGGGAAATGCGATATCTTAAAATTTATAAACCGATATCTTAAAACTTATAAACCGATATCTTAGATACTGATATCTAGATCAGCTTAAGAAACCGATATCTTTAGGCTGCGAGAAACTAGAAACCCTAGAGCAAAAACTGATATCTTAGGAATATGTCTAAGATATCGATATCTTGGAAGACCAAGATACCGATATCTTGAGACTCGGAAAAAATATAAAGTTTTGGAAAATCATGTTTTTGGAGAATCTTAATACCAAATCAGTAGGGTATTTATGTTAAGCTGGTTTTAGCTTATTGGTATATTCTAGGTATTGGTGAGCCATCGTGTTCAAATCAAAGGAAGGGGAAGCAAGCCATTTAGGAGTTGTTCATATTTTGTGAGTACTTTTAATGGATCGTATAAGGTTTAGAATATTACTATTCTTATTAATACACAGTGTATGTGTTTTGAAAAGAGTTGAGTTTTTGGAAGATGTTTTCAAAAAGAGAAAAATCCTATGGATCACGAGATGTTTTCAAGTATTAAAGATGATTTCAAAGGGTGAATTGAGTTTTGAAAGATGCGGTGTAAATCAGAGTTGGTATGCGTTAAAGAAAAATGATGATTTCTATACGGTGTTGAGTTAAGCGGTGTGGTGAAATAGTGATTTCTACTATGAAATGTGGTGTTGAGTTATATATGGTAAAAAATAATATTTTCTATTAAACAAAAAGATGTTAAGCAAAAAGTGGTGTTGAGTTTGGTGTGTGTAAGGGGTGTGTTTTGGTAAAGAAATGGTATTATAAACTATAAAAATTATATTTTAGAGTGCTTCAATAGCCTTGCCATAGATCAGGTAGGTCTATGAATCAGTATGCACAGGTGGTGCAATGCATAGGTAGTGCAATCGAGATGATAATATTATTATATATATATTTTGTACCTGGTGGGGTATAAGTCTTTACTACTGGGGCTGGTGTAGTGGCCCCTGGATCATTACTTATTGCTTATCTGAGAATGTACCCATGGTATCAGATCTAACTTTAACGGTTAGTCACCGGATGTTAATGACTCTTGGCTATTATTGTATAAGTATATAAGGTGTGGTTTGGTGTTAGATCTATATATGATCTTTTCTTTGAGTTGGTGATTCCACTAGTTGATAAAATTAATGGTGATTATCAAAGATATCTAAATAGGTGTTTTGGTATTGAGTATAAGAGATAAAATGGTTTTTTATATTGAGTAAAAGAGAAAAAGGTGATTTGAGTTATATATATATAAGAGATGTGTTGTGTGAGTAGAAAAAAGATGGTTTCATAAAAGGAAATGGTTTTGGAAAAGGGTGTGTGAGTGTGATTTTTGAAAGAGATGGCGATCCTTAAGTTATTTTGACTTCTTTTCTTTATGCTTTTCATTTTAGTATTCACCATCCATCATCGTTGATCCACACTTGTGCCTTTCTTTTTAGGTGCTAGAATCCACAGTCTGGTCCAGCAGTTAAGTTGTCAGCATTGTAGTGGAGTTGTGAGTCTTCTTAGTCTTTACCTTTGAGAGATTATTTAGCTTTCATATTTTCTTTATCGAGTTATAGTTAGGGCTGTAAATGAGCCGAACCAAGCCGAACCATATGAGGTTTGGGGTCCGTTCGTTAGTGTGTATGATGGGCTCGAATTCGGCTCGAGCCTAAATAAACAGGCTCGAGTTCGGCTCGGCAAAAAAAACTAAGGCTCGGGCTCGGCTCGGGCTCAGGCTTGATAAAAATCTTGTACTAAAATAGGCAAGGGTCCACTAACCTTTAGAATATTGACTTTCCAAATCATGGAGCCTTTGAAGTCATAATTAGGCAAGGGCCCACTAACCAATTCCTCTCCTTTTTTGTAAAGAACAAGAACTAGTCTTCACTACTAGAAAAGACAAGAACTAGTCTTTTATAAAAAGGAGGACTTCTCTTCCTCTCAAAATGAACCGATGTGGGATGGCCCTCCTTCATGCCTCACTTAATTCCTCCCTCACGCCTCTCTCTCTCTCTCCAATTCCTCTCCTTCTTTGTTTTCAAATAAAAATAAATTAATTATAGAAATAAAATAGATTTATTAAAAATAAAATAGATTTAAAGAATTTTCTTGTAATTTTATTCAATAATATAGTAATATTTATTTTGA
>NMUG010001366.1:0-18110 GCA_002855965.1 Monotropa hypopitys | reverse complement strand
CACAAAGGTGGTCAAAAATTTAAAAGATAATTTGTACATTAAAATTTAAAATATAATTTGTACATTAAAATTAATGATTTTCTAAATTTAAAAGAAAATCTATCAAGACAATTTAAGAATTGTCAAAATTTAAGAATTTAACAACTTAAGAACAAAATAAATGACTAATATTCAAATTTAAGAATTCTGCAATCTGTTGCAATAAATTAGGGGTGTTACTCTGAACCGGAAAACCGGTCCGAATCGAAAAAACCGAACCGAACTGGAAAATCCAAACCGGATTGTAAACCAGAAAACCGATTCCGGTTTATGAATTTTTTAGACCGTTTGAACCGGACCGGACTGGTTTTATTCAACTATATTTTATAAATTTATAAAATAGGATTAAGACTTATATTTCTATTTGGGCTTTGCTTAAATAATTATTTGGGCTATAATAAGTTCGGGCTTAAAAAATATAGACCCTTAGGTTTATATTTCACTTCTGTCAAAAATATAGACCCTTAGGTTTATTCACCTCCTCCATCCCCCTCCCACAAAAATTTCACTCCAGTCACGAACTCAATCGCCTCCCCTACCTTCCAAAGCACAGCGCCTCCCTCATCCCCCTCCCGCAGACGCAGCACCTCCCCCATCCCTTCTCCACGCACAACACCTCCCCCAACCCTTCTCCACGTAAGAGAGAGAGAGACGATGGAATGGCGAGAAAGATGACAATGGTGGAACGGTAAGAGAGAGAGAGAGAGAGGGATGACGACGAAGGTGCTCGCACTTTACTGGGTGTTCGGACTTTACTGAGAGAGATGACGACTAAGAAGTGTACTGATGTTCAAATTTAACTTTCAATATTACCTTTCACTTTACTGGGTGTTCAAATTTAAGAAGTGTACTGGGTGTTCAGACTTCAGAACGGTAACAACTTAACAACTCCAACTGATGAAATGTCTCCAACTGCCGACAAAATGGTTCATTAAACATTTGTACACCATACGCACAACAGGTGTATTTCTCAGAACGGTAATAACTTAAGAATTTATAGAACAACATTCGCTCACAGGCGGTAACAACTTAAGAATTTATAGACATTTAGTTCTTACCGTGAAGGAATTGCCGGTGGTGTTTACAGTGAAGGAATCGCCGGTGGGTTTTGTAGGTCGGAGATGCCTGGTCGTGGTGCTGGCGTGATTCAAAGAGAGAACAGAGAGAGAGAGAGATTTGCTATTTGGTTCTGGCGTGGTCTTTGGTTGTGTCTCCAAGAGTCTCGTGATGCTGTGTAAGTTCTGCATTGGGACAAAAAAGAAATCCTATTGGCTGTATAAATTTATCCGGATCACACTTAAATCAATCTCAACCATCAAAATCAAAACCAAATCCAAGGGATGAAAATGTAAACTAAAATGTGTTAGGGACATTTATCTACTTTGTATAATAGATTGAGATCAAGAGATATAAAAAAAGTCATATTTTACACATACCAAGAAAATTCAGCATATATCAAATAATGTGCACTTCGTATACATCCATCTATTATATAAAATACTTTGGTGTGTGTTTCATATATATTTTCACACATGTTTTTTTACATATTTTTCATATATATTTTCATACATGTGGGTGGGAATTTTGTGATCACCCTTGAACTCGTCCAAAAATGTCAGGTGGAATGCTGATATTGACTTCCTCGCAAATGCTGACTTTCAAGACTTTATGCTGCAAAATAGAATAAGACTAAGGGACCCCCTCCCTTCTTCTTAGGAGGCACTCGGACGATCAAGTTAATATTTTTAGAAATATAACTTGAAAGAAGACTGAAATTCAAAGAAAAAATCAGTAACAAGAGAGTGTGTACCTTTGAAACGTCCTTCTTCTTTGTATTTATATTGTTTGTCTTCATTATTTGCTTGGGTTCCACTTTCTATTCTTTAAATTTTTTGAAGGGTGGGGTCTGACTATATATTCCTTTTCTTTTTGTCTTATACATTTTTCTAATACATTGAACGGCCAGTGGGCCCTTAATGTTTCCATTTTCAACAGTTTTATATGTCATCTTTTCTAAATGATTAGTTCGACTGAATCTTTCTTTTGGCATTTTGTATATTACATTCCTTTATATTTATTGCGAATCATTCTTTTCTGAGATTTACTCAATGATTAGGATTTTTCATCCAAATCATTCCATAATCTAAACTGTCACGATCAAACCTTTTATTTCACTTTTCTCATCTTCACATGTCTATAAGTTAATTAAATACTGATTTTCGACTGATTACCCGAAATAAATATTATATTCCCAAGCTTCAATTCTGCTCGGGATACAATTCTGCAACGTACCGTTATCAATAATTCTGATCATTCTGGATATCTTCTTTCTTATCTTTGACTTCACCTTTAGATAGAACTTGCTTAGATCGTCATTTTCGACTAATTTCCCGACATGAAACACCTTTTCCCGAGCTCACATTCAGCTCGGGATGAATAGTTATCGAAAAACACTGTTTATCCCGTTCTTTTCTGCACGGGGATAATTTCTGCTCGGAAAATATTAATTCTGCTCGGGAATTAATATTTTAATCATAAAAGACTGTTTCTGATCATTTTCTTGCTTACAATTTTACTTTTCTACCCTCATACTTATTTTTACCTACCACAAAAGCCCTCCAACTTTGTCCAGAATTTTGCCAAGCACAAAAGACTGGGGAAAGCTGTTAATCAGGTATAAACTTTTGTATATGCATTATTTTTAACTTTTATTATTTAATTCTTATTAATGGAAAACGACGGTATAAATGCACTTTTTTGAGATGTCGTGTCAGGTGCATTAAATTCCACTAATTATTGCCGCCTCAAACCGTTTTGTTTTTTAAAAAACTTTTAAATTTTTATAATAAAAATATATGTTATATATATCTTTCCCTTAATCGTATTTGTATCTACTACTTTCCTCTCACTGCCTTAAACTCTTTGCTTCGCCTTTTCTCGTCTTCCTTCCATCTTTCTCTATAAGTTTTTAGTTTTTCAAAAATTTCTTTTCTTAATCGATTTCCATGGTGGGTTTTAGAAACTAGTGCAATACTCCAGAGCGAATGGCACAGTTTCGCCGTCTGTACAACATCCCAGATGATGTTGCTATAGAATTAGCTGCCCTAGATTACGATAAATGTGAGAAATCCGATAGGAATACGATTTTCATTCCCTTGATTCAAATAGTTGAAGGGGGAATTAGATTTCCCCTTCATCCCCTATTTTGTACCGTTCTTCGTCGCTGGAATCTTCTCCCAATTCAATTAGCCCCAAATGTCACAAGGATGATAATGGGCGTTGCTGAACTTAATCGTCGTCTAGGGACTGACCTAGGGTATTATGACATTATGCATCATTATACCCTTTGTCATACTAAAGACTTTACTTATTATATAAAAGTACGCCCCGATCGTTCTCCATTAGTGGACATGATGCCAGACTCTTCAAAGGGTGCTGATGTAGACTATTTGATAGTTACTGGGAATTGGGAGCACCCAACTGATGAAGATCCTGTCATCCATTTTTCAGATAGGGATGGCCGACCTAGTTTGTATTTGTTTATTATTTTTGTTGGGGGGTAAGCCTTTTCAGTAGTGGATTCCGGCGGTGAGCGGCGGAGCTGGGTGGCTGGACCTGGCTGCATAGAGAACAAACGTTAGGCTACCGGCGGCGTCGCCGGTAGACCCTCCGATGGCAAAGTCAGCAAAGAGATTGTAGAGAGAGAAAGTAAATGGGCAGAGCTTTTGCTAGTGAGAGAGTGTGTACCTCTGCATTGAATGCTCATCTGTATTTATAGGACATCGGAGAGTGGGAGACACGCGCTTCGGCGTGGTTGAGCTGGTGTGACAGACCATGGGGCAGTGTGCCTGTCCCCTCTGAGAGTCTGAACATGTGGCCGACAGTGTCAGGCGGCGCCGCCTGACAACATCGGGTGGCAGAAAAGCTGACTAAGCGTGCCTGACATTCTACAAGAATCACGGAAAAGCTGATTCTGTGTCAGGCGTGTGTCTGCCATGTGCGCAAAACCCGGGATACTGTCCTCGAAGGAATATCCGCTGTGAACAAAGCATTTTGTCCTGTCTGGTCGGGCCGTCCTGGGCCGAGAAACCTCTTGCACAGAAGTGATCCCGAAAGAGCCTTCTCGGAGGGCCTAAACGTTGAGCCCCTGGTGACCATACTGAAGGAAACGCCGGCAAGAGGCCGCTCCAACAAAGTTATGGAGACGTTGCAGAGGACTCGCCGGGAGAAGAGGCCCCGGACCGAGGAAGCGGCGCAATCGGCTGAGCACTCTTCGACTGCTGCTCAGAAGAGTCCTGCCCGGGATTCCGCAGCGCAGGAGACGACGCAATCCTACCAGCGGGAGATAATTCCATTTGAGCCGAAGCTCTCCTACGAGGGCATTGCTCCCGAGATGGGGGACACGCTGGACGAGCGCCCCGGCTTGGCGCTGGCTCTGGCCCAGGCCTTTACTTTGCTGAGGGAGATGGAGCGCCTCCCTAAGGGCCCCCGGTCTTGTTTCCGCCGGATGATGTACTACATCGGAATGGTAAGCATCTGTCATGTATAACCTGTTTCCTTCGGCATTTGCATTGGTAACTTGTGTTTTTCGCAGATGATGCACGCTGCCGCCGGCGTGGATCAATGCCTTGGCCAGGTGCAGGCTGCCCGGCAGCTGGCCGACAAGAAGGCGGAGGAGAAGCTCGCCGAGGCTCTGGGGTCCATGGCCGCGCTGGAGGAAAAGAACAAGCAGATTCTGGCGACGATCGAGATCAATGTGGCGGAGCTGTCTGCCAAAAATACTCGGCTTGAGGAGCTCCAGGCTGAGAACCTTCGTCTAAAGGCGGAGATTGAGGAGGTGCAGAAGCGAGCAGCCGAGAAGGAGGAGGAGGACTACGGGAGGGGGTATGAAGAGGCGGCTGCTGAGTGCCGTAGTCAGTTGGGAAGGCTAAAGGAGAAGATCTTCAAGAAGGGATGGCTTAATGCCAAGGTCTCTCTGGGGGCCGAGGACAGCGCTGAGGGCATGGGGGATATCCCCGAGATGAGGAAATCCAAGGCTGGAGCTTGGATCTTTTTTGCTCCAACGGTTACTCCGGCTGTTGTGGCCGAACCTCCTGGTGTAGCCGATCCTCCTGTCGGTTCATCCCAGCCGACTGCTTGACCATCCTTGCGCTCCCTCTTTGTAATTTTGCTCTGCTTTTGTCTGGGCCGAGCCGACCTGTGGCCGATTTTTTTTTCGTTTTTTGCTTTAATGAACTGCTTTCATGTCTGCGCGTTTTTCTGTGTTGCTCTGCGATCAAAGAACAGACGTTAGAACTGCCCGGCGCCGGATGCCGGAAAGGCACTCCGATGCCTAAGTCAGATGGGTGCTGAAGAGAGTTCTTCTTTCAAGCGATAGCTGCTGGAATTAAGAGTGTCTAACCCCTTACCTGATTTCCAATGCCTGGTATTTATATGGCGCCTGCATTACCTTTAATCCGGCGCATACTGCGGTAACCGTCCCGGATATGTCGCCGCAATATCCGGGATTTGATCTTTGTTTCCATTTTGGGTTATCCAAAGATACACCCGGTATAGGATTTGATCCGGTAGCGTCCTGACGAGTTATGCGTGGCCCGGCTGCTCCGTACCAATGTCGCGTACGCCCGTACCCCGGATGTTTAGTTCACATCAGTGGGCCGGGTCGACCATCCCAATTACGTCCTGGCTTTATTCGGACCGGTACGGTGCTGGGCCCAGGGCCCTCCGGTTGGTCCCGGCCAAACCTACTCCATCCCCAACGGGCCTGCCCCCGACGGGCTAGCTCCAAGTATCCGGCCCAATGACCCGTGCTTGGTTCGGTTACCACACATACGGATACTGAAAAAGATCGTTTTGCTAATTTCTGAACTTGCGGGGGCTGAGCCAAAATTTGGGTATCAACAGTTGCCCCTCTTTGTGTACGTTGCATAGAAATGGTAGACAAAGACTAATTGATGCGTGAAATTTTGACTCACAGCTTATATGTTTCGAATTTTTCCTGGCACTTCAGAGGAATTTGACATCTGCTGGTGGAGTCGGAAAATTTTTTGGAGTTGCCGATGACGCAGATCCGACTCATCGAAGTTGCATTTCGGACCGACCGATCGCGCTCAGGTCAAATCTGGTCTTTTCTCGAATGGCGCCAAAATCCACCCCTTGGACGCCAGTTGTGCACGTGGCTCGAGGCTGACAGCATTTAATGTCTTGACCGATGTCGCAACTTATAGCTGCGACATGGAGCCTTCTTAAGAAAACACAGAGGCAGTGAACTTCCATTCTGATTTCAAGCTTCTAAAGGCTTTGAGAGAGTTCGCAGAGCTCTGACTTCACTCGGATTTCACTTGACGACGTTCCGGTGCTTGATCTTTCGATCGATTCACTTCCGGAGGACACAGATCTAATCATACAAGTAAGTAGTCGACCATTTTTCTTCCCTGCTTTCGGTAATTTTGAATACATGTACTAGGAAATACGCTA
Organism: Monotropa hypopitys; assembly: GCA_002855965.1. Lineage (NCBI taxonomy): Eukaryota > Viridiplantae > Streptophyta > Magnoliopsida > Ericales > Ericaceae > Monotropa > Monotropa hypopitys. The sequence continues at coordinate 11,594 of NMUG010001366.1, read as the reverse complement.
ATTAGTCGAAAACCTGTATTGTTGTTAACATTTAGTGAACGTACATCGCTAGTATTCTAGCCGTCATGCTGTCTGTTTACGAATTTCTCGCACTTTGGGCGGCAGCAAAATTTTAAAAATATCATTTTAAACTCGACTAGGGCGATCGTTAGTGAGATTACGCCGCTAGGATTTTGCACGGATGACCTTTAAAAAGATGTCAAAATTGTTTTTCGCACAATAACCGTAGAAAGATGTTATTCGTGGTGTATAACGCTTAGCGGTACTTATAGAAAAGTAATACCGAAATTTTTGTGAACGGGCGATTAGGATCGTGAAAAGTGTATTTTAAAACTTTTATTGGACAATCTACAGAAAGACGTCATTTTTTTGGAATTTTTAGGGACTTGACGGTAATTGTAGGAAAATATCACCGAAGTTTTCGTAGGTTGACGATCGTACTCGTGACAACGCGTTTTTTAAAAAATTTCGTTCGGAAGACCAATAGAAAGTTGACGCCGAGAAATTTTGACACTTGGACATTAGGATCGTAGGCAGATATCACAATGTTTTGAAGAATTCAGTTTAAATGGACAGCCTTAGAAAGGTGCTATTGTCGGTATGATTTTGAAAATAATAATCGTGGATAACAAGATCTCGTCGTAAGTAGACAGAAGAAATTAATTAATAATCGGAGAAAGATATCATTAATTGTCGTTTTTTTTGAACTTTTGAACGATAACCGTAGATAGGTATTATCGTAAAATGCGATTTGGAATTTAATTAGTAACCGTATGCAGGCATTACTAAATTTAAAATTCTGCAACTTCGACGACAATCGTAGGGAGATATTATCGTAAGCGTATACCTGACAATTGATTAGTAACCATGGATAGATATTACTAAAATTACTAAAAATTTCTGAGCTTTGCAACTTGAACGATAATCGTCAAATGATACTATCGTAAGCGAAATTTTTGCCCCAAGTAATAGCCGTAGGGAGATGCTATTGGGATTTTTTTTGAAAATTTGCGATCGTAGAAAGGTATTGCGGGATTTCAAATCCAATGACCATAAGAGAGGTGTCACTGGGGAATTTTTTTGAAAATGTGGGCTGATGGTCTTAGAAAGATACCATCGAGATCCCAGAACTAGAAATCTGTAGTCTGAGACTCTCTGAGATTGTTTTCTGATAATTCGAGCTTATGGCCTTAGGGAGGTGCCACCTGAGCTTCTGAAAATGTAAACCTACGGCCTTAGATAGATGCCAGTATAGATTTTGAAAATATGAACTCGGAGCCTTAGTTAGATGCTGCCGAGGATTTGAAATTGTAACCTGTGGTCTTAGAATGATACCACTGTAGGTTTTGAAATTTTTTTTGAAATTGTAGTCTTAGAAAGGTACTACTGAATTTTTTTGAAAATATAAACATGTAGTCTTAGAGAGGTACTACCCTAGGTTTTTGAACGCTTAACCTGCGGCCTTAGTGAGGTGCCACTGTAGGTTTTGGAAAATTTAATTATGTAGTCTTAGAGAGGTACTACTCTAACTTTCGGACGTGCCAGCCTGTAGTCTTAGAAAGGTGCTACCTCGGGCTTTTAAGAAGATTAACCTGTGGCCTTAGGAAGGTACCACCATGGGTTTTCGTAAATTGTAAGTCCGTAGTCTTAGAAAGTTACTACCTGGACTTTTGGAAATGCCGGCTTGTAGTCTTAGAAAAGTGATACCTTGGGCTTTCTAACCTGTGGTATTCGGAAGGTACCACCGTAGGTTTCAGAGAATTTCACGTCGTAGTCTTAGAAAGATACTACTCGGACTCTCGGTAATGCTAGCTTGTAGTCTTAGAAATGTACTACCTCGTGCTTCCGAGCGGTTTAACCTGTGGCCTTAGCGAGGTGCCACTGTAGGTTTCTGGGATTTTAACTCCGTAGTCTTAGAAAGATACTACATGGGTTCTCGGTAATGCTAGCTTGTTGTCTTAGAAAGGTACTACCTCGTGCTTCTGAGCGGTTTAACCTATGGCCTTAGCGAGGTACCACTGTAGGTTTTTGGACATTAGATTTTATAGTCTTAGAAAGGTACTATCAAGATTCTGAAATACGTAAACCCACAGTCTTAGAATAAACTTAAACCTGTAGTTTTAGAGAGGTACTACCTTAGGTTTAGAGGGACGTAACTCCGTAGTCGTAGAAAGATACTACCGGGCATAATAAACTCAACATGTAGTCTTAGAAAAGTACTACCTTAGGTTAGTGGAATGTAACTCCGTAGTCGTAGAAAGATACTAATGAGAATAATGGGCTCAAACCTGTAGTCTTAGAGAGATACTACCCTAGGTTAGAGTTTCTCGAAATCGTGAATTTGTAGTCTTAGATAGATACTAGCAAAGTTCTTGTAGACCTGGATCTATGTTGGTAACCCCAGTGAGATATTACCAAGTCTAGAAATTTTTGCCCCAGGTTATAACCGTAGAGAGATGTTATGACTTAGGATCCGTGAACAAATGTATACGTCGATAATCATGGGAAGATATTACCAACCTTTTATGTTCACCGTGTTGTGACTTTCGTTACCTGAATTTGAATCGTTTGATTATCAGGGTTTAATGATTTTCTTTCTTTTGTTTTTGTAGGATGACTTCTCGGCGTAGACCAGGGAAGGAGCCTGCAGATGAGGATGGACCTTCTAGACCTGCTGCAGAGGAGAGGGAGGAGTCTCCCTTCGACATCGACGATGTAGACTTTGGGCCCGATCCTAACGACATGGTAGTACCACGATCCGGATATGTCGAGCCTTTTCCCAGGATGGTGTGGGGCTACAGCTGAGAGGAATGATGGTTCCTAAGGAGCTTTGGAGGGCCAGCTTGCGTGTTTCTGATACACCACTTTTGACACAGCTCCGGTCCCATCCGTCCATGTATCTGAGGGCTCAGGTAGTTCTACCAGAGCGGCCTTTTAGAGGAGCGTGGTTCCAGGCAGTTACCATCTGCAACCGAGCACATCCTGTGTATCGGAGTTTTTTGATCGAGAAGGGCTTTGGCGATTTCTTATCCATTCCACCCTTTTGCTCGAAACACACTTTGTTGAGGACCCTTGCCGAGCGTTGGTTCAGTGAGACCAACACGCTCCACTTGGGCGACTGTGAGCTGGGCGTCACTCCTTTCGAGTGGGCCATTATCACAGGACTGAGGTTCAGAGGGGTCCCTGTCCAGAGGACGGAGGGGACCGAATTTGATATTGAGAGGGTTTTGGGGATCTCCCCACATGCGATGAATGGGAAGCGGATCCCAGGTTCAGCGCTGCGGGGCGGAGATCACTTTTACACTGTAGAGACAGACGACCCTGAGTTGTTCAGACGGCGGTGCCGGTTGCTCTTGTATCTTCTAGTGTCGTGCTTCTTATGCAACAACAGCACTTTGTTTTCAGTGGCATAAGTCGGGATAGTAGACTTCCCGGATGGCCACTTCTTTGACTGGGGAGCCTTCACGATTGCCTTATTCCTCCAGGCTATGAGGAGGAGAGTCAGCTGCCCATCACCGACACAATTAGGGTTCTGGCCCTTTCTCCTGTGGTGGTCTTTCGAGCATTTGAGCGTAGAGCGCCCCCTTCCCACCGGCCTAGGACTTGACATCCCTAGAGATTTACGGTGGTTGCGTCCATCTACGCATGCTGTTGACTTGCTGGATTTCGTGACGCTTCGCTTATAGTTGGAGCTAGTTACGCCGGATGACATTTCCTGGCAGCCGTTCGATTGGATAGCATTGGGAGGGAATTACGGTGTCGAGATTTACTTGTCATCTCGAAGGTGCACCTTCTTCTCCTACTCTTCTTGGGAGCTGTACATGGGCGACTACTTCTGGCGCCATACGACGGGAGAGGCTTTGATCCCCAGATGCCCGCTTACTGCCACTTTTGGACAGGCTTTGTCTCCAGTCTGTGGAGATTATGACGTTGTTGGGTTCATGGTACGGGGAGACTACACTGCCTGGTTCCGGAGTGTATCTATCGGCCACTTCACCACTACGACCACAATTCGAGGCGGAGAGTCGATCGGCACTGAGCAGGAGCGCTTCTTTCGGATGATGAGGGGTGCAGATAGCAGAGCCCAGTCTTCTCAGCCCATTCCAGAGGATGAGCCGTCGAGGTTCTATCAGGCCTACTAGCAGTGGAGTGCTCGACAGAGAGGAGCACCGCCAGGCCAGATTTCCCCAGATGAGGTACGTAAACATAATAGTTTACTTTCTGTTTGTGTGTTTTCATAGATCTATGTAGACATGTCTTTACTGTTCTTTTCGTTTCTAATAATTTTTTTTTGTGTTTCAGGCTGCCCCGGACTCCCCTAGAGGTTCTGTTGACAGGAGGCCCAGACGTCGCAGTCGACGGGATGATAGCAGGGACAGAGATGTCTGATATGCCCGCAGTAAACAGACATAGAATCTTTTTCTTTGCTTTTGTAGCAGATATGTTATTGTATAGTTTTGCTTCTTTTTTTCAGCAGGATACTATATAGTTAGTCCTTTTTGTTCTTCTTTTGTTAGCAGAGAACTTTTGTGTAGTTAGCCCTTTTTGTTCTTCTTTTGTTTTTTTATGATAGAAACATTTTGTATGTAATATAATCTATTCCTGTTTGTCTCTTCTTTTACTGTTTGTACTTCTTTTTCTTAGTATACCGTTTTGTACTGCATAGACATGTAAAAAGAAGGATACTGATGATTTATTTTCCCTTGTAGGAAAATGTCATTCGCACTTGCTTTTGTTGCTCTACTGGTTGCTTGGTGGGCATCTTTTGCTCCAGCTGAGCATCTTTTGTTCGAGCAGTTATTCGGGGGAGTGGTTAGTCTTTTGACCGTTCGTGTTGCCCCGGACTTTCTGTTGGCTTTGGTGAGGTATTGGATACCTACCTTGAGCTTGTTCTGTTTCGTCCTTCATGAGTTAACTCCTACTTTAGAGGAGTATCATTTTGCCTTGCGGATGCAGCCTTCTTTGGAGACCGTGGCCCGCATATTCCCTGATCGGAATGCTAGGACGGCTTTCTGCGCATTGACAGGCCTAAAAAGGGCCTCTATGATTTCTGATGATATTGACGGGATTCCGACTGTACGGCCCGACTTTCTATGGAGCCTGTTTGGCGATGAGGTTTATTATGATCCGCGAGGGGCTGCTTTTGCCAGACTTCCTGACAGCCGTGCTAGTTCTCGCAGACGCGTATATGCTTTTGCTTTTGTATTGTTGGCGGGGCTATTCTTCCCGAGATATGATGGGCAGTTGGATCTGCAGGTAGCTTTCTGGGTAGATGCTGTGATCGAAGGACAGACCATCATACCAGCGATTTTGGCGGAGACGTACAGGGGACTGACCCTGTTTTTACTGTCTCATGATTCTCGTTCCTGTGGCGGCATTGAGTTGTTATATGTATGGCTGCTTACCCATGTTTTCAGGAGTCGCTCTTCACGTCCGAGGTGGTTCATTGACATGCCCTTAGCGCTCTTGAACGAGCGAATTGTTGGTTTGTGATATATCCCTCAGCGGTTGGATACCTGGATAGTGGCTTTGGATAGCATTACACCGGATACTATTGTTTGGGATATCAGCGTTTTTAGTGCTATGGAGCATGCCATGACTGTGTATGAGCTAGGCTTGTCCTTTCTGCCCCTTGTTGGGATGTACGGTGTGGTACCGTATTTTGGATGCCGAGTCCTCAGACAGTTCGGGCTTGATCAGGATATTCCGATGTCTTCTTCGCTTTATGATGGCAGCAGATAACATTTCGACTTTGCCAGTGATTTTGCTCATCCTTTGGTTGGAGAGGTTTCGTCTTTATGGGATCAGAGGGTTACGATTTCATCTACTTGGATCAGTGATACTCCTTGTATCTCAGAGACGTATCTGGACTGGATCGCATCAGAGATTGATCGTCAGGCTGGCATGGTAGCCACTTTTCCGGCATATTTGGATCAGTTTCTGTTACCACAGTGGTCCCATATTTGGCATCGCAGTCTTCGAGCTATACAGCGCAAATGATGGATTCACATTCTCGGCATTTACAGATGACTGGTGAGAGAGACAAGGCCATTCGGCGGGTTTTGTTCGTTACTGGGGAGCGAGATTCTCTTCAGAGAGATGTCGATCACTTGTCCCTACAGTTATCGAGTATGGAGGTTGCTGTGGGTAGCTTACAGCAAGACCTTGCGGATGTGACAGCTTCAGCCAGTTCGACCAGCGCAGTGGCCGGTTTAGAGGATTCCTTGCAACGGGCTACTTGGCGATATGAGGCCCAACTAGAGGAGATCAGCGGGCTATTGCGTGAGGTAGCGGATCTCGATCGACTAGTTGATGAGTCGTATGACCATATTGCTGGTCTTGATGATGATAGGGATCGACTGCAGGAGGATTTTGACACTCTGACTGGGTTGTATCATAGATCGCTTGTTGAAGTCCGGAGATCACATGATAGACTACGTGCAGCTCGTCGGCGTCTGGCTAGAGAGAGGGGGTTTCACTTCTATGATATAGAGGGCTTACGATCTAGTTTTGCCTCCATAGAGTATTTGTTCCCCGGTGGCTATCCGGACATGGCTCAGTTGCATACCATGGTACGAATGCTCCGTTGTTTGTTAGAGGTAGACCGATTGGGTACCGTGACTGGCACTGTGTTGACCACCCGATATAGAGAGATGTGCCTGGCTTTGCTGGGCTTGTTGGATGCGTTCTCACAGAGAGACTGACAGTAATTAGCGTATTGTCATTCTATGTTTCTATTTTTTGTATAGAATGTCAACGTATTGTTTCTGATGTATGAATATATTTCTATTATCTGCGATCTTTATCAAATATGTAAATATATTCTGAACACGTATGCTTCTCTGATAATGGAGATTGATACTCAATTGAAGTTGATCAATCTGAATAAATTTTATATGTAATGTCCGATCGATTAAATCGAAGGTAGAGACCTAAGTTCATTCTTTGTTTTGAAAGAGATTTTGTAGCTTTTAACACATGAAGCGACGAACTGCTAAGACGAATCAGACTAAATCTTTAAAGAAGTTGTTCCTTCGGAAAGTCGATTGTTTTGCCAATGTCGGTTCTGACTCCATTGCTGTTCTGACGAGTTTCGTTGTATCACTTGACTCCGAAGAGGGGTTCTGTGTGTGTGTTTGGTTGGCTTTTTCTTTATCCATTTTTGTCGTAACTCCCCCTTGGGATTGATAATTACGCTGGATGCCTTTCGTTTTTGTTTCGATTTTGCTACAATCCCCTCTCGGGTTTTGACCGTACTGGATTGATCTATTTTTACTGTAGTTCCCTCTCGGGTTTTGACTACACTGGATTTGTATCCCCCTTGTTTTGCCATGATTCCCTCTCAAGTTTTAACCATGCGGGGTTTTCCGATCTTGCCATAGTTTTCCTTTTCAGGTTTTAACTATGCCGGATAGTGATTTCTTTTTTAGAAAATGACTCGGATTCTGACTTTGACAAGGCATAAACTTCTTGACCAAGATCCGATGACTTTGAGCGAGTGTGAGCACTTCCGTTATGAGGAGAGGCTGAAGAATTCAGAAAGATATAAGCAGAGATCTTTTGTAGAATCTCCCCTTTTTGTTTATGTAAAGGGGGTGGCGATTTTTTTTTATCATCGTATACTCATGATGATGACACATTTTTTTGAATCGCTCTTGTTAGATAAGAGGAGAAAAGAAAATTTGTATTGAAGCCTCGAAAGAGAGAGTAGAAGTACTACTACACTCAAATTTCACCGGATCAATTGTCAAGAATATGATGTTTTAATCGGAAACAGAACTTAATCATTGCATTTGAAACAGATATTACTAATTAGACATAGTAACATTTTAACATGTCAGAAGAGGGAACTCGGGTCCTTCCATATCTGCTAGGATGATAGCTCCGCCTGACAGTGCTTCGGACATGATGAAGAATTCTTGATGATTGGGGGAGGACTTCCCTTTGGCTTCTTCTTGCATGGGGAGAAATTGCTTCAAGACCAAGTCGCCTTGTTGGAAGATTCTCGGCCATATATGTTAGCTAAAATTTTCAGAGGTTCTCCGTTGGTAGCACTGAGAATGAAAGACTGTTGTTAGTCTTTTCTTGTCTAGCTTACTTATTAGGCCTTGAAGTGACGGGATTTGTGTTTTCTTTGTAGCTGGAAACTGGGGAATACTGCATTGCCCCAGTATGGGTCTGTGTGAATGTCCGATAACCATTCTGAAGGTTCGGAGGTGTAGGTGAGATGGATCTCCTTGGGCTTGACGCCTTCTGTCTTCGACTATTGGTGTGGCTTCTGATCAGATCCTAATCCGATTTGTTTTTGAAGTCTTACTCTCAATATGTTAAAATTTGTTTGATCACTTTTAAATGTAAAAGGATGAACATTGAGTCATGTATTTTTTAAAATTTGTGTATTTGTATGATGTATTATCAGAGAAGATAAATGAACGGAATATATGAAACTTTTCTTGACATTAGATGTAACAAGATAAAAGAACATATATCACACAAAAGTTGCATTTTATCTACATTCTGTAACAGAAAACGAAACATAAAATAAACAGTACACATAGATTGCCGCGGTTTATCTAGAAATGCGGGCTTGGGGAACGGACGGACCGCCCAGTTTTTGGTGATGGAGGATGGATGACGTCGGCATATCGGTCATTCAAGCAAATCCTCTTCAAGATCCCCCTGTTCTTCTTTGGGCATAGTCATGAACGGGAAGTCTTTGAGACTTGTGGTTGCTATTGTGGCATCTAAGGGTGCGTTTGCCTCCACCGAGTCTATGATCCCGGCGTCGATAAGGTCTTGCACCTTATGTTTGAGCGTCCGACAATTTTCGACAGTATGGCCCATCTAGTTGGAGTGAAGGGCGCATCGTAAATCCGTTCGAAAATGTGCGGGGAGAGGATTTGGTAGGGGACGTGAAGGAACGAGGTCTAGGTGCCCCGAAGAGCTTAAAAAGGACAGCACCTCTGTCATTGGGATTGCCAATGGAGTGAAGCTCCGGCTCGGTTGAGGGCCTCTTGCTACCCCTGGGAGAGAGATCTTACATGGCCTGAGATGCTGACTTTGCATCTGGTGGTAAGAAGGAGAGCTATATTGGCCCGGGTTCATAGGCTTTTCATACGGTGAACGTGCACGGAATGACCCATCGTGGCTTTGAGATGGACTTGAAGATGACGGGGAATATACATCCCTATTTCCAGCAAAGGATTGCGACGGAGGAGCTTGTGATTGAACCAGCTGGCTGAGGAAAGCACGATTGGTAACTAGGAGATCTTGATTTTCCTTTTGGAGTGCCTCGAAATCACCCCAGAAGGCAGACTCTGGTTCGTTACCGCACTGTGGACAAAAATGTCTTCTGGCCATCTCTTAAGCAGAAGATCTGACGGTTCTTTTGAGTGACGGATCTGGACGTACAGTGTCTATACCTATGTGGCAACACTACGTTCGGATCAGTATGTAAAGAAAGTGTCTTTGAGGGTATTGGGGAGATATATGGACTTCCTTTGAGATTTAAAATTCAAGAAATGCCTCGGACATGAAGTCTGGAGGAAATCTTGGATTTATAAATTCTCGGGAGATGACAAGTCCGAAATCTACCTTTGACCAATACCCTTAGAGACGCTGACATTTTAACGAAGTCTAGCAGATATATGTACTGAAAGAAGAAGGTCTTCGGGATAGTTGGAGACATATGGACTTCCTTATAAATTTAAAAAATTCGAGACGTGCCTCGGACATGAAGTCTGGAGGGATTCTCGGATTTTGGTAAATTTACTTGGAGATTTTGTTTGAAAAATGATAAGTCCATAGTCTATCTCGACCAACATCCCTAAAGACTCTAATGCATCTTGAAAACTTTGGGTGTTTAGCAAGCATGAATATAAGGATTCCCCTCGAAATATATATGATTGCCTTAAAATAATAAATAGGGTTTTGGCTTGACTCTGTTACTGGCTTACTATATGCAGTATGAAGGTATGTTTGGCTGATAAGGTTTAATGGCTCCCAAATCTTCAGACATCTGGCCCAGTTAGAGAAACTATCGCAGAGTCGGTGATTTGGTTGGGGTGCCTCATTTCCTGCTATAGACTTTTTAGGGTCGCGTCAGCTTACTGTCGGGCCCCCGATAGGTTGATTGGGACAGCTTTCATTTTGGGCAGTCATGACCTCCACCCAAAACAGGTAATGATACAAATGATGTATGGAAAACGTACATATGCAATGTAAGTAAAATTTTTTGAAAACGAGAGAAAATCCTTTTTGCAGTTATATCAACAAATAAGATATAAGCAGAAAAAGAAAATAGTTTCAGCGCAACAATTTTTATCAACGCAAAACCTGTTTTAGTTTAGCAACGCGCCCTGTAATCTTTCCTGAAAAGAAATAAATACAATGCAAACAGTAATAACAATAAGCCGAGAATTGATAGATTTCAAAATTCTGGAAAATATTTATTCTGAAAAAGGTTTCGCAAGCCGAAATCCTCGAGGTCCCTAGCAGAGTCGCCAGCTGTCGCGCCGGGAAATTTTACCGTCCTTCCCTCGCCTCCCGTACTGTGGGAGTCATTTTCTGGGACGGAAAAAGATACGCTGATAGATTTGATTTAAAAATATGGGGGTTTGTTTGAAAATGTGTGGCGGCCTGAGTATGCCGATTTCGAATTTTCGGAGTCGCCACTTGGTATTGAGCTATGGTGTACCAAGTCACCGAAATTTTTGTCGTAAAAAGATGTCATTTTATTTAAGGAAAATGTCTTTTTATTTTGGAAAGGTGTCTGCAAAACCAGAAATTCGAGTTCGGGGATTAAATTACGAATGGGGAAGGTGTTAGGCACCCCACTCACCCTTTCGGTACTTCTTTTTCAGAAATAAATCTCTTTTCGAATCAAAATCGATTATTTCCTCGGCTAAGAGAAATGTAAAATTATTACTGATTTTATGTATGAAATGAAAAGACTCCTGAATATAGTTGTTGATGGGCAGATTTCAGCCCGGTTTCGGTAAGGGGAATTTTTGAAAGAGATACGGGCGACTTTAGACCCGGTTTTGATGAAAAATGATACTTTTGAGCAAGACAGAACTTCGGCGAAAAATGATTTTCTACAATCGGACAGAATTCCGACCATATTTTGAAAATGATTTTGTTTTGTTAATTTAATTTATGACAGTCGGACGACACTTCGACTGTGTTTTGAAAAAGGATTTTATTATGAGCCAGACAGAACTTCGGCTAAGTGTCAGAAAACATTTTTTTTAGTTGGACTGAATTCTAACTAAAAAGAGTGATTTTGTTTTTAGGCAGTCGGACGGAAGTTCGACTGTACCTTGAAATCTATTTTGGATTTTAGCCGGGTAGAACTTCGGCTAAAATCTTTGAAAGATATTTTTCTACGATCGGACAGAATTCCGACCGCATTTGAGAAAATGATTTTTAGTCGGACAAAGCTTCAACTGTTTTTCGGATAGGAATGTTTTGAAATAGGTCGGACAGAACTTCGACCGCTTTTTGAAAAGATAGGATATTTTTGGTTTAGAAAATTCCAAAGAATATCAAGTGAACCGGCATGACCCGAGTCACAAGGCATTCCAGTGATCCGA
>NMUG010001365.1:0-18111 GCA_002855965.1 Monotropa hypopitys | reverse complement strand
GGACAGCGCGCGTGTAATAGACGCCTACCCTGGGAGCTTCTGGGACATCCAGGCAATCGGCAACGTTTAGCGTCCGGTTCAAACCTATTGGCGTCCGGCGTACGTCTTCAATCCCTTCCAACAAGTTGAAAAGAATTGAGGGGCTATTGTGGTAGCTGGACCCCGACTATCTTGGGCCGGACCCCCATCAATCCGGATCAGCTCAATATCCGGATCCAACACACATCTCACGGAGCAATCCAGGGTCGTCGGCCTCACAGACCTCCGGACATACACTGCTGTCGGACAGATCTGGCGGGTCATCACGTGTTCGACATCTTCAGCAGTCTCAGCGGACACCAGAAGGAGCCAGGTGGGGCCGGCCATGCGGTCTCCTTGAACCTTCGGCATTCCTATCCGGACGTCAATGAAGCCCAGCATCTCCACTCCCCACTGGGAAGAGGGACAACTTCCACCCGCGGACGGTCTAATGCCGGAGGGGTCCACCATCGGCAGCAGCAGGGAACAATGACCTTCGGCAGGTGGCACTCGGGTCACCCATACAACTGCTGACGTGGCCCGGGTCGGTTCAGCGGCCCAACAACATTGTAGGGCTGACGTGAGTACACAGCCTCCCGCTCGTGTGCATCACACGCCTGCATCTTTGGCACCAAGTCAGCACGCCCTATAAATACCCCATGAAAACACTGTTCATGGCCCCGGACTCTGGTATCTCTCCGACCCCTTATTTCAGTTACAGTTTCCTTCTCCAACCGTCGCTGACTTAGCCATCGGAGGCCCCTCTCGGTCGCTGCCGACCGGTGGGCACTAACCTTTGTGATTGCTGGAGCCAAGCAGGTTGACCTTCTTCTCTTATAGGTATCCGGAGCTTTCAGCCGAAGCACCCACTCTCAGCCGACCGGCCATTACCCGAAGGATCAGCGGAACCCTCCGGACAAACAGTCACCACAGAGCCAATTTCAAATCAAATTGTGCTACCAAAGCAAGCAAAAGATGGATTGAAGCATGTTTAACAATAGGAAAAAATACCTCATTATAGTCGATACCCTCCTGTTTAGGGATGGCAATGGGTCTGTCAGGAATGGGTTTGGTCATCCCCATCCTCACTACCATAAAACCATCCTCATCATTGACACGTCCCCGAACGAGTACAAATTTTTCCCCTCCATCCCTGGCATGTACTCAAGTTTTATTTTAAAAAATTATTAAAATTAGTCAAAATAACAAAAATAAATAAATAAATATTTATTTATCTTACAAAACATAATTTCCATAGTATACATAATTTCAAAAAACATAATTTAAAACAATCTAGAACATAATTGTAAGAAAATACATACATAAGATAACAATATAATAATAATGATAATACGATGGGGACGAGCCAAATGTATGCGTAACCGCCCCTGACCCTTCTCTAATTTTTTTTAAATTTTTCCGGGTCTTAAAAATCCTTGAAATTTGTCCCTAAACAGGTCAGGTAAGTCCAGCTCGGGGCTTTTTGCCATCCCTACTCTTGTTGTGTGTAGTTCTTGGCCACTAGTATAGCTTTGTAGCGAATATCATCCTTGTTTGTTAACTCTCACTTCTTATTGTAGACTCATTTGCAACCTATCTAATTTTTTCTATCAGAAGCAAAACCAAATCTCATGTCTGGTTCTTGTAAAGAAGTCATCTCCTCACCAATTGCCTTATTCAACTTTACAACTTCTGGAATCTTCATAGCTTCTTTGAAAATGGATGGGATATAGGCATCTATAATTGACAAAACATATGTTAATATATCAACATACCTAGCGGGTACTCAGATGACCCTCTTGGACTGAGATGTTGCAATAGAATCTTATTTTTGTTGCTGCAAAGACAAGCTGGAACTTTCAACAAGAGCATCACCCCCAACTGTGTCATACTCTGGAAAATTTATAGAGTTTCCTTTTGTTTCCACATGATCTTATAAATCAAATCTAACATCCAAAATTTTATTTCTTAGATTTTGATCGATCTTGATCTCAAAATCTTTTTTTGGTGGTTGAGGTGGTTGATCTTAGAATATCGTAGAGAAATCAATTGTGAATCCAACGCAACTTGAATCGTTCAAATTGGAGTTTGGACGAAGATCTGGCATCCAAAACGCTCCCATCAAATTTTGAGGTTCTTCTTGGTGTTAGACCAGAGGTCCCAGATATCGGTATCATGGGTTTCCATGATACTGATATCATAGCAAGTGGTAACGTAGCCTCCCGGGATACCATTTTCAGAGGCATGCAGTATCTTCCAGATAGCTGGGATACCAGTATCATAGATGTTGGGATATCGATATCTAGGACATGTGATTTTCCCGAGTGTTGGCATTTCGATATAGAGTTATGCCCATTGAAGTTGTATTTTGATATGGCCCCCCTACTGTTCAACCATTCTATGTTGTATTTTGATATGCGGTTGGTTGCATATCGAAATAAAAGCTCGTTGTCCCCTTTGGTCTTGCTACATTTCGATATATGATGAAGGGCATATCGATTTTATTTCGATATGTAGAAAGGCTGCATATCGAAATACAAATGTTCTAGTCGGCTTGTGAAGAAGAGGTTAAGGCTGCATTTTGATATGGGCCACCAACTGCATATTGATATGCAGATTCTGTGGATCTATCCAGTGCACATATCGAAATACAGGGGTTTCAGCAAGTTTATGATTTAAGTTTGGGGGTACTTTTAGTAACTTTACGGGATATGTGAGTATATGAGTGTGTCTGAGAGGGTTCCCTAAATCATTTGGTGGCCTGTCTCTCTCTCTTTTCTCACACTCCCGTAGGTCTCCCCATCTCTCTCTTTCTCTCTCGATTTTTCTCCATCTCCTGTCATTCTCTTTCACTTTTGCACCTTGCCTAGGGCTTTTTGGAAGATTTGCTCTTCACTAACATTGATGATCATCGCGAGGGCTACGCATTGACGATCTCGGATCGTTAAGTTGTGAAGAATCCCTCACTTAGGGATTTTGAGATTCATTAGCTTCGGTGGGTAACTTCTCTCTTCTCTCTTGTGTGTGCTTTTGTGTGTGATGTTTCCCTCTTGTTCATCCCCTCCCCCTCTCAATTACCTAGAGTCTTGATTGGTATTTGGGTTGTAAGAGCTTGTGTTGGAAAGGATTAGTCTTAGTCTTGTGTGTGTAGAAGGCTTAGGTGGTTGTATCCTTAGCCTTCGAGTTTATGAAGGCCAAGTGTTCGATGTTTTGCTTGAGTGAGTTTTGGTCAATGATATTGGGTGTTGTGGAGGTGTTAGAGGATTTGTAGAGTTTTTCGATGGCCTTGGAATCCAATGGCCCCCATGTGTTCGACAATAGGCCCTTGTGGGATAGAGGTTGGATTTGGAAATGCGGTGTGTTGTCTTGGAGTCGTTTGAGGTTTGAGGTGACCCCGGTACCATGTGGTCACAAGTATTCGATAAAATCGCTAAGATAGGCATTATAAAGACATTGGGATTGTTATGGCATGCCTAGGAGTGTTGAAGAGAAATGTCATTCCTTGATGTATTAGAATCCTTTCCTCGTGTTTTGGGTGTCCAGACTTGGTTCGAGCATCTAGAAGTGAGGTTTTGATAAGTGGGAATAGTCCCCGAATGTGGTAGCATTTGGCTTGGCATCTCTTGACGTCATCAAGATGGTAGGCATCGAAAGAATGGTTGGTCTCCCTTAGATTCCTTAAGGTTGAGTTGTGAATCAACAAATTCGCAATATTGATTCAACATATCCAATGAACGATGAATATAGAGAGTGTGTCCCACGAGGACTACTCTTGCTAAATCCTGAATCTTTCACTCTTAATTCACAAATTCCATACAATTAAAGAGATGAACACATAATGATGTATATGGGTATTTAGTGCCCAAGGTAATTTTGATCACCTTTAAAAGCGTTAAGTGGGAGATACATGTTCCCGTAAGTCATGAAACCCCTAATGATTATTGCCGGGTGATCATAGAAAGAAGTCTTTGTCCAAAGGGGGGATACGAGTTCCCATATAAGTCTCGGAACAAACTGCAAAAATCGGCCGATGGGTTTGAGGGAAAGCTTAGCACAATACTCCCTTATTTTGATGAGGTTGAGATTTATGACACTCTTTTTTTGACAAGTTGAGAAGATGCGATACAATATTAATAATAATAAATAAAGGTTGATTATCCCTTGTTTTGTCAAGGTTGACTTATATGGTTCCCTTATTTTGACAAGGTTGAGAGAATTGGAAAACTTACCTCAATCATTCAAATATCCCAAAAATTACCTGTGAATCTAATTTATAACAATGTCTAAGTTTGATAGAGGATTTTGGATTGAGTAGGTAGGTACAATCAGGGTTGTGTGGTTTATTGGGCCCTTCTAGTGAACCCTTGTGGGTGTCTTACCCTAGTTGTAAAGGTTTAGACTTGTGTTCGGATCGTAGTCCATGTCGATTAGATCTTAGAGACTTTCCTATTGTGTTCTTTCTAGTTTTGTGGTTTAGAGTCTGCTTTTGGTTAGTGTATCATTTGTATCCATTGCACTTTGAGGTTACATTTGCATGTCTTTAGTATTATCCCATTTTCGGCTACGTATATGTCGAGGTTGTGACTGCGGTACAACGGCATATTATCAATGGGTCGAGGTCAATACTGTGGGTTGACGACTCATTGATCTTGGGAGCTGTGGTTCCAATTTATTATAAAAGAGAAATGTTAAAATGTTTTGAAATAAAACATGGGCTGCGGCCATATACGTATGTAAAAGTATGGGGAGCATGGGATTGGAAGTATGTGTTTTAAGGGGTTGGACCCTTGTTTCTTCCAAAGTAAAATCCTTGCATGTTTTATAAATCTCTTGCAATTGTGAAATCAATATATTCTATTCACACTCTGGTTTCCTTGTGTTTTTCTTAAAATGCTTGGAAACTAGGTCTTGGAGCTAGCGGTCCACTACGTAGCTTGGTGAGATGACTCTTTGGAAGATTGAAATTGGATGGATAGCTTGGGGCATAGCTTGAAGGAATTGGCACGTTGTATGTGCACTTGGAAGTTGGTTTTGAGGAACCATGTCTTCTTTTATGATTGTACTTTGTCCTTTATTTTAGTACCTGTCCTTTTGAAACAATTTTGGAACTTTTGGTTTTGTTAGAGGAATAACAATGGCTTGAGTTTCATAGTTGCTCTTGTGGCTAGTTGATACTTTGTTTTAGAATTGATGACTCTTGGGTTAAATGTTAAGAAATTTTTTTATTCCGCATGTTTATTTGGTGAGTTTTTTATGGGATGTTACAATAGGAGAGTGGATAATGTTGATGTTGTTGCTTCTTGTCCCGTTGAGCCTACTATGCCATGTATTCCCCAAGAGACCATTGAGTGTGCCCTTGTTGCACCCATTCTCATTGATACTCTCGGAGAGTCCATTCTTCCGATTGAGCCTTTATTGCCAGTGGTTGATGTGTCCATATTTTCTTGTGTACCCCTACCACCACTATTGATGCCTATCTTAGAAAAAATTGATTTTCTTGGTGTTGACCGACTCCTTGTGAGTCATGTTTCATGTTCTATCCTTTTGGTCAAGGCCTTGAGAATTATTTTTGATCGTGGTGTTAGGATGTGTGGTCATATATTTTTGAAGCGCCTTCAAGCCCCGGTATATTCAAAGTACCTATTCACTTGGCTTGGGCGACTTCAATATTTTTGGAGGGGATTGCGATCGTTTATGCTTGGGTATGGCCCCCTTTGCCATATAAATTTCTTCACCACATTTGGGGGGCCATCGTGTCGGTTCTTGCCTAGTCTTTGAGGCATTCTATCTTTTATTTTAGTTTTTTCTCATTTCTTTTGTTTTTACTATCTTTGAAAAATACAAAAAAAATATTGTTGCACGCTTGGCTACCATTAGCAAGCAAGTTTGGGACTAATCGTTTACTTTGGAGTTGTAGTTGGTTTTGTTTTGCAGGGTTTTTGCTTCTTGCTTGACTTTGTGGGCATTGTCGTCTATGATTTTGAGGTAATAGTTGGTGGATGGTTTCTTCTTTCCACCCCAGAGGTAATCTACTCCCTCCTTCTTATTTTTAGTTCTCCTCGCACGAGGGCGTGCTCATTTTAAGTTGGGGGATATGGCGCATCTTCATGCTATCTTTCTTTTTATTTTCCATTTAGTTTCATTTTGAGTCATTAAAAAATAATGTTGTCGGTCTAGTATAGCCGCCCGTCTCTTTCCTTTGGAGGCAGGGGTAAAAGTATATCTCGTGTTGTCCACGTTACGGATCCGGTAGTTAGTTAAAATAATTTGTGAATTACCTTTGTATAGACTTAGAGATGTTGTGAGTTTGCACTCTTTTACATGAGTAGGATTGTGTCGAGCCTTGTTTAGACATGTTGGTGTCATCTTTGTTCACTTTTCTAGCTTGTTGAAAATTTGTCTTGGCATCTTGATTTAACCCATTGCACTTCACGAAATTTTAGGCTTGAGTCGCTTATGAGTCGTACCTCGTTTGTCTTGATGGCTTGTTTAGTGGAGACTTATGCCCGAGTGAGCTTAGTGCCATACTTTTTTGTTGGAGTGGTGTCAAATGAACTCTTGTTGTCACAAAGATAATCTTACTCGTTGTTGATCTCATTATTTTTGTCGCTATGCATTGGGAATTCATTTTTATCAACACATCATCTTGATTTGCATGCACGGTTATTGTTGGACCTTGGAGAAGATTTTAGGCAATTTTTTACATTTTGGGCCGGATCGTTCCTTGTTACATATTATCCATTGTTCGCCCACTTGAGCCGTCATCCGAACCTTTTCTTGATTGAGCCTCCATTTCCATATGTTATGCTTTGAGATTAGGTTGATCTTTGTTGATGTATATGATGATGTATTGGAGAGATAAGGAGGGTTGTTTGTATTTTGTATTCATTGTGGTGTGACCCTCTTCCCCTAGAAAAATCATGAAACAGAAAGAGAAAACAAGAAAAAATTGGGGAACAAAACAAGTTGGGGGATCACCTATCTTTCGCTTTATAAGACATGTTGTCTTTACATTTTAGTTGGGATGTATCGATGGTTGAGAAAAAAATCATGTTTAAGGTGTAGTTGAAAAGAAGAAATTGAGATTGGAGTTGCATCTTAGTTGATGAGGGCCCCATTGATTGATTTGCCCTCTATATTTATATTTCGCCTATTCTCAAGAATACTTGTTTTACCCTTTGCCAGATACATTGCCTTTACGCTATAACCGATAGAAGTCATACTTGATCCTTGGAACAACATTTTCGTGTGCATGTGGATTGCGGACATATTCCCTTTGTTTAGCATATTTTCTTGTCATAAGATCATACCCACCATATTTTCCTTTCTTTTCGTGTTAACTTTGTGCGGAATGTTTTGGCTTTACTATACATATCTTCCGCCCGCACATATGTGAGTTAGTATATGCACCTATGTTTCGAGTTTTATTTTTGAGTGCATGACACGGTGAGTATTTGAAGTCGATACTCGGTCCGGATTGATTTTCGAGTTGCGTCTTACTTGCAACGAATAGTCTTACCTACACACACATTGGATTTGGGTTGCCTTGGTTTATTTTCTCTTTGCTAGCATTGTGAATCATTGTTTGTCTACATGTGTTTACGAGGATCCTCTTTCCTATTCTTTGTTTGGAGTTGGACTTGCGTCTCTTAGTTCACTACGTTTTGTGGGTTAGCGTTGCTGAAAACCCTCACGAGACCTTACTCGTCCTACCAGGGCCACCCGGTGGTTTAAAGGATCTATCCATTTATTTTCCTAGTTGTTTGTTACTTGGTTGGCTTAGTTCTAGTTCTTGTTTTCTCGGGACTAGCAAACTTCAAGTTGGGGGATGTGATAGACACACTATTTTGTAGTTTGGTGTGTCTATTTCTCTCTTATTTTGTTATCTTTAGTTGTATTTGTCCTTAGTTAGTTCACATTTTGTTTAATCTTGTTTTTGTAGGCGTCATTTATTTTACAGGTCATATTGCTCTCTTATGATGTTCTCGGATGCTAAATTTATTTTTTCTCGCATTTCTCGGGAGTTTGGATGTTCGTACGTAATGTCAAATGGTCCAAATAATGTTGTATGATTGAAGTTTCATGTGGTTTTGGCCATACAATCTCGTTCCATGGCATTGGGGTGAAGATTGAAGTTTGAAAAAATGTTCTGTGAGTTTTCTACCAGGTGCACCGATGCACAATCTATTCAACCGGTGCAAAATTTATCAAAGAAGAGCAGTGGCTATTTACATCTGTATTGCACCGATGCAGCCAATTTCACATCAGGTGCACAGATGCACCCATGGCTTGCACCGGTGCAGGTCCTCTTCTCCAACTTCGCGAGCTACAGTACACAAAAATGGCGATTTGGGAAGAAATTGAGTCGCGTGGGTCTGTGATGGGGTTCGCGATGATGACAATAAGCAAAGACCCTTGAATTGCAACAGATAGATACACGATATATGCAGGAGATGAGTTCTATGGTTTAGATCGACGAAAAAGATGATAGATACGCGATTATACACAGAGGTGAGTTCGCCCTCTGCGCGAATTGCTACAGTGACATTCGATTTGAATTGCGCAAGGGTTTCGCGAATTGGTGTATACATGTTACGAACTACAACACAGGAGAAGGGTTTCAATGTGTTCGTATAGCTACAGTTCAATCAATTTCACGCAGAGATGGATCTACAACAGAGGGTTCGCGAAGGAGATGGGTCTCACGTTGGTGATTTCTTGGGTTACATTTGATTTCAACGTATTGCTACAGTTGCAATAGATGCAGAGCTTCGATTTAGGGATGTTCACGCAGGTGATTGGGATGATGATTTCACGCAGAGATTGAATCGCAGAGATTGTTCCACACAGGGGATGAGAGCTACAGGGTTTCCATGGATGATTCAGTTGAAGATGGTGGATTGATACACGCAGGAGGAAATTGATTTACGAAGGAAGATGATGAGAAGGTGTTCAGGCAGGGTTTGCCATGGAATCGTGGAAGCTGGGGAAGATATGCTATAGTATAGTGTTTCTGCCATAATCGATTCAAGCAGATTCTTCTTCAATGGCAATTTTGGTTTTCGAACCATTAATTCACACAATCAATTCAAAGGATGAGATTGATGGGTCTCAGTTGATACAAGCCTGTGATTCAATTCACGATGTGGGTATGGATTTGAGTTCCAAGAAATTAATTACTGTTGTTGATTCGAGATTCAGGGGTTTACAATTAAGTGAGGAAGATGAAGGGTTGTCATTGAAATCGCAGTGCTATAGTGCACATATACCAGCTGCATCGGTGCAGCAACCACTGCTGGGGGGTTCTGACTCAACTTTGCACCGGTGCAGTTAACTCTTGCACCGATGCAAGCCCAGTCTGGAACCATTTTGACCTTATTTTGAGGGATATTTTTGTCCAGATTCGTATGGGGTATAAATATAAAGTTGTAAAATGTTTTAGGAAAGTTTTTACTACAGATTATTTTAGTTTGGTTCTTTAGGAAGGGAGAGCTCGTCTCTCCACCTCCCCCACCTTTTCTCTAGGATTTCATGCATTTCCTTTGATGTTTTGTAAGTTTTTTCTACATGAATGTTATATCTACTGCTCTTATCTTTCTCTTAAGGTAATTTGTTTTATTCCCTGTGTTCGTTAATGTGTGTTATTTACGCTTCAATGTTTGTTTGTAGTGTTATGGAGGGCTAGCCTCCTAGGTGTGGTCATGGAGTGACTAGCACTCCTTGACATAAGGTAGTCCCGGCTTCACCATGATTTGTATTTCCATATGAGTAGTTTAGGGTAGCTTATGTTTATACGTTCGGTCTTGGCTTGGTGGTGTTACCACCTTGATTGTGTGTTTCCATTAACATGGTACATGCAATGCTTGATGCTATGTCCCACCAAGTACTCGATAAAAAATGCATCATTGGACTAAGTCACCTTGAACTCATTCACCTATCTCCGGTGAAGTCAATTCTATTCTAAGTTAGGTGCTAGTTACCTCTATGACCATTCCGCCCAGTTTGTATAATTTTCATCCATTTAGTTTAAGTTTTAGTTTATTAATCTCCAAACCAAAATCAATTCAAGGGTAGCGTCCTTCCGCTAACACTCGGCAAAACCAAATCTCATTTCTTTGTGAATTCTCTAGACTCTGTCAACTCTCTGTGGTTCGACCTCGATCTTGCCACTCTACTAGCTAGAGTAGTATTTTCGTATTTTATAAATTATCTTTTGTCTAGTTCACCGATTCCCGTCTACTAACGACGACGCGGGAATCGCGCTAGCACGAGCTTAGAAGGGTGGCGTGTGGATGTGTTTAATTGTGGTGTTTCTAATTTCGAGGACGAAATTTCCTAAGGGGGGTGAGTTGTAATACCCATTACATTTTCATCGAATTAATAAAATTCATTAAATGAATTGTGAATATAATTATGGAATAAGTCATAATTGGAAAGTATCATTTTAATGAAAGTCTAAGTGTTGGAAACTCAAGTTTAGGGACCCAAGTGTAAAGGGCATGAAAGTATTGGAAGCTAGAGTAATTTGAGCCTTGGTGTTTTGGTAAAAAGGTTAAATGGACGAGGGTGGGGAAGTCTCTTGACTTCAAAATCTGATTTTAAGGGGGTGCCCTAGCCCCATTCATATTTTTGTATCATCAAGGAGAGAAAGGGGAGATTAGAGAGAGAGGGGGGGGCTTGGAGGCTTGAGGGAGTTGTTCGATTGAAGGCTTTCGGTGCATCGATTGAAGACGAACTCTTCACGAGACTTGATCCCCACGTAAGTATCTCTATGTATATGTATTTTGATTGTTTTATAATCTTGGTTTGGAGGCTTAATCAACCCATTAGTATTAATCACGTTTTTGGGTTTAATCCTAGATCTAGAACATAAAACTTGGAAATTAAAGGTTGTTTTGATGAGTTTTGAAGTCTAGGATCGAATATGATTAGTGGGTGATCAATTAAAGTGAGTTGGGAGGTTGGATTTGAGGTTTTGAGGCTTAAAAATTGGATTTGACGAAGTTGAGGTCGTTCTTGGTCGAAAAATCTCGTTCTATAAATTTTGGAGCAGAAGGGATCCCGACCGGTTGGGATTCATTGGCCAACCAGTTGGGATGGGATGATAGGGGGCCAACCGATTGGCCAACCAGTTGGGGGATCGGTTGGGGATGGAAATGCTAGCCCGACCGGTTAGGAGGTCAAATGCAACCGGTTGGGAGTGGTTCTGTCCAAAAATTTGGTTAAGTCTTTGGGTGATGAAAAATGACTAAATAAGGTCCTGTAAGAGTAATTCTTGGTACATTAAGGCATGTAAAGAATTGATTTATAATTTCCTATTTCTGTACCAACTCATATTGGCATCGTGGACTGAAATTGTGGTTTGTTTTGACAGGGATACTCGAGGAAGGCATTGAGGCCTCCCTCAAGGGCAAGGAAAAGGTTTGAACTAGGCAAAGGAAAGGTTTGAACAACGGTGCTGGTGAGTTTATGTTTATGGTATTTTGAGAGTACTTTGCTTGCTTGACTCTCAAAGTATATGTTTACTCGTTAAATTGTTTTGGAAGCATCTGTATCATGTTTTGTACTGGATTGAGTTTGGAATGAGATAGAATCAAGCATACTTCATGATGAATATACTTGGAAGTTTACTTCCTGCAGACTACATATTGGACGTGTGAGTGAGTTGCATTAAAATGCATTGGGGGAATTGCACACTATAATATGTATATATGCACCTTGGAACGAACGTTCTTGCAGACTACACGTTGGATGTGGGAGTGAGTTTTTTTCCGGGTAATACACCCATTTGGAGAGGGGATCCCCAGGTTGGTATCTTTATGATACTCTTGATGAGTGTGCTGAGCACACGAACTATCACCTATAGTGATAGCTATTTTGAGAAGGAAAAATAGAAGGATGTTTTGAAAAATGGATTGCGGCCATATACATATGTAAATGTATGGGATGCATGGGATTGGGCATATGTATTTTAAGGGTTGGACCATTGTTATTGCAAGTTACATTCTCGCATGATTTTATTTAAATTCTCTTGCAATTGTGAAATCAAAAAAAATATATTCACACTCTGGTTTCCTTGTGTTTTTCTTAAATACTTGGAAACTAGGTCTTGGAGCTAGCGGTCCACTACGTAGCTTGGTGATGTGGTTTTGGAAGCATAGCCTGGAAAGGAAGGATTTGAGGCATGGCTTGAAGGAGAAGGCACTTAGTATGTGTATCTGGAAGTTGATTTGGAGGAACCATGTTTCTTGGATGTTAGTACTTTGTTCTTTCTTTTAGTACTTGTTCTCTAGAAGCAATCTTCGTTACTTGTGGTTTTGTTAGATGGAAAGCTATGGTGTTGGTTTTTCTTTCACCCTCGGTGATAGTTTGATGTATCATTTTAAGCTTGTTAACTCTTGGGTTTTAAAGTTAAAAAAATTTTATTTCTGCAAAATTTTTAGTAAGTTTTGGTTAAGAGATGTTACAACGAATATGAATTTATTTATCTATATATAGTTATGTATTATTTAGCTACATATATGAATGTTGATAGTAAAATTATATTTAGGACTGCATGATTTACATGTTCATGTGATTCTTTTTTGGATGAACAAATTTGAGAGATTGAAGATGTTCACTTCTAGTATGAGGGTACCTGATATAGTAGAGCATATGACATCGTATTTGACAATCTCACATTTTGACTTAGAAGTAAATTTCTACATTATTTTGTACATTAAATCAAAACATGTAAAACTCTTGTAAAGTATGGAAACAAGAAGTTAAATGTAATCTTTCAATGCGTTGTAAATTTTAATATTGTTTAAATTCTTTGTTGAAAAGAATAAGTGGACGATCATGATAATAGAATAGACGAGGAAAGAAGGAACTAAATTTATGTCATTAATAAATGATGGTAATTAAGTTAAATCATGTTTGAATATTGTGTTATTCACTTGATACTAACCCCCAAGAGTGATGTATCGGGACGGGACACAACAATAGTGCCCAAAATAGAGTTTTCTATCCCCTCTCGACACCACACGAAGGATCAACTTAAATTCAATCGAAATGGCATTCCATCCAGGACCACAAGTTCAAGGGACCAAATGTCTCCGGAAAACACGTTAAAATAATGTACTTTTGAAGCAAATCTAGGGTCTGTTTCTCGTTTGTGGTTAGAGAATGAACAGACCACAAATTCTATAAAGATCGTATTTCTTGAGTTCATATGCACAATTGATATCTCTATAACATGGATTTAGCTTTCCATTTTTGGCAAAGAAACAAACATTATTAGTGAAAGCACCCACTTTGTACATATTATCAAAGATTAAGTCTGTCTCTAATCATTCCTCCATTCATACTCGAATAATGTTATGTAAGCAAGCATTATCAGATTCTTCAGTCTAAAATTAATATTTGGCAACCCTCGTATCATCATGAGTTTTAGTTACCACGTAGCCATTTTCAATGTATTGTCAAGATTCCGTGATGTGGTCCTTTCTCGGTCAAAATTGGAAAGGGTCACATGTTCTCATGTGCCGTATCTTATTGTAACTCCAAAGTCCATTGTCTTTAGACATTAAGAGCATCTCCAACCATAACCCCCCAAAAAACCTTTTAAACCCCCAAATTTGGTCAACATTTGATCAAATACCCCAAATAAACCACTACATCTTCGTACGGTTGTTTTGTACGGAGCCTATCTCAATATTTCACATGAATAATCCGAACCGTTCATAAATTTTAAATTAATATTTTAAATATTTCTGTAAAAAATTAACGCAATCTGATAACTATAGGTCCATCGTCCAAATATCGGTTTTTATTGAGAAGTTTGAGACCTAATTTTCAAATTAACCGGATGAACAACTTATATTTGTCTGATTGCATTAATATTTTACCGGATTACTTAAAAAAATATTTTAAAATTTATGATCGGTTCGGATTATTAATGTGAAATCCCAAATGGGTCCCGCACAAAACAACCCCGCATCACAGAATTTATCAAATTTGGGGACATGAATAGTTAATCCCATTTTTTGCAGGTTTACTGTAGCACCCCTAATTTTGGCTACCCATGTGCGGGTGGGTTGGAACGTGAACAATGTACAGAATACCCAAATTCTGGGTTTGGGTACCCATTTGACTCCCCGTTGGAGATGGTCTAAGCTTTCTGCTTGTCAAGGACATCAGTATGAGTAATGGTACAGTAATCACAGGCAAAGACAAATATAGGAGGTCGAGGAAATACAAAACGTAAAGAGAGAGTGAAAGGACTAAGACCAAGAACGAGTTCCAACCATATATGCAAAGAAGCCGTGACAAAAAGTTACAAAAAAGGTATTGGCTGCTTTCGAAAAGACACGATAATCACAAAGATAATTGATTACTACTTTCTAGGATTCACCTCGGATGATGGGAGACACAAATGTACATTTGACACAACAAGGTCAGACCTTTTTGATATCGGAAGCAAGAAGCTCCATCTGTTCCGTAAGCTGTTCCTCATGTTGAGATTGGTTCAAACCATTCTCCATCAACTTGGCTTCATTATCTTCTACCTGTGAAGTTGAGTCCATCACCTCGGTTTCCACAGGTGGGCTTAGAAAAAGGAAATCGTCCCAGAAGGGATCTAACTCTTCATCCAGCAAGGAACTGTTCCAGTAAAATTCATGATCAACGGAGAAATCTCGGTTATCCATGGGCATTTCACCATCATGCATTGAGCTGGAATCAATAAGCGCGCCCCCTTCCCTCTCAGATGCTATGCAGCCTTTTCTACTCATGTCATCTCTGCTTTCTGGAACCATTTCTTGAAGTGGAGAGCGCTCAGGTACACCTAAATCTGTCTGCAAAAGAGGGACAGATGGCAATTCTTGTGCTCCAACGATAGGGTTAATTCTGGAAGTTGCCGAAAAATAAGACTGCCCGGAAGTAAGCGGGACCTCCTGAAGAGTCACTCCAGAGGCACAGCATGAAGAATTATCATTGTCTAAGACATTGGATGAGTAAACATCACTAGTGAACAAAGTATCAGAATCATGGTTTATATTTTCAAGCTGACTAAGCATTGCTTTTGCCGCCTCATTCATCAATGGACGATACTTCAAAATCTGTCCGTAGGCAGGCTCTTCCTGCTGAATCCTCCGTTTTTTGCTTTCTTCGGTTATTATTCGCATATTGCTCTCATTTTTCTGCTGCTGCTGCTGCACAAACTGTGCCAAAAAGCCAGGACTATTTACTGCCTTAGCGAGGAATGACATCAGCTGTTGTTGCCGCTGCTCCATCCCTTGTAGCCGCTGCACCATTGTTTGCAAATGACCGTCAGTGGCCTGTTGCTGCTGCCTCAATCTCAGAATTTCTTGCATAAGGACATTTTTGTCCCTCTTTAGCCTCTCAACCTCTTCCTCTAGCCCAAATTTCCCCACCTCAACACAGGCTCCAACAGATGACTTCTGTACGTGTGGTAGCTCAGGTGGTTGGTTGTTAGGTCCATGGGTAGGTTTCCGCCGAGTGATAGTCCTTAGAAGGTGCTTTTGACCTCTCAGGAATCCCTCATTTGCAAACTCCCAACGGTCTGGATCAACCTTCTTGAAACCCTGCTTGTCCAAAGTGCCCAAAAGAGGGGAGGACATAAGAAAAACTAGGGTAAAACAGGAAAATAAAAGATTACTCAGCATATGAACAGACACAAGGCAATATGGCTCTCCCCCTTTCTGTATTATTTGGGAGAGTCGGCTTTTGTAGTGTCCAACAGAAGGGGTAATCAATGTTAATCAACACACTTGACAAGTGGGTAAAATGTAAGCAGATAAAATAAAAGAGGGACCAAATTTGGCAATTTCAGAATCATATTCCCAGTCAATCATCAGATCAGAAAATGGCATTTGCTCGAAGGGGTAAATAGCAATATTTGATTACCAACTTAACATCTTGGCCGCAAAGTCAGTTTTCTGAAATCCCATTTTGTAGAGCAGTTGTAGAATTGATTCTGCCTAATCAAAGGGATAAAAGACAATGTGCAAGAAAAGAAAAATCGGGTGTTGCCAAGGACCTCAACTGGAGCCTGGCTAGGCAGTCAAGGATTACACCCATAACCAAGGTTCTGAATACTGTACTAGTCTTGATACCGATTTTTCAATTGGTACGGTATGTTACCGGTACTATTTTGAATTTAGCGCTACTACAATTATATATAGATATAAATCACTAATTGTTTTTATATCATCAAATACATATGTGGTGGGGTATTCCCGCACTTTGCCACGTGTTCCGACTACTGCCGCGCAGCCCACTCCAACGCGGATACAAACCGCCAAGTCACCAGTAACCTGCCCTGCGCGGGTTAAGCCTGCCCCCTGTGCGGCAAGACTTTGCCCAGCGCGGGGGAAATCCAGTCAGTATGACGCATGTAAGCCCAGAATTAGTACAGCCAACCACGTGTCCAAGCATTGCCGCTGTGCGGCAACCAGTAATATGGCACGCGAAGACTAGCAGACAAAAAGTACATGCGTCAGCCTGACAGGAGGCGGCGCTCCAGCACGCGTGTCAGAGTTCCTCTGTCCAAGACATTCCCAGTCTCCGAAGCACCAAAAGGCGTGCTGTCTTGTCGGGAGTATGGCAGACCCGCACCGTACCCAAGAAAGGACAAGCACACTTTCCGAGAAAAGTACATCGTCCCAGTGAGAAACTGGGGTCCCGGAAGGCTCAGTATAAAAAGAACTCACCTGAAGCAGGTACATGCTATTTTGCTCCCAGAATTTCTCTTGCGCTTTGAGTTCACAGTTCTTCCTTCTCCTCCAAGGACTAACTTAGCCATCAGAGAGCCTTCCGGCCGCTAGAGGCGGGAGGTCTTCTGACGGTTTTCTCTGAGCGCAGGTCTAGGTACAACCAGAGCAAGGTAGCACGAAGCATCCAGTCCACCGTAAAAGTCACCGTTTACAGGCGAGGGTAGTGTAAGCTCATTTTACCCCCGCACAATTGGCGCCGTCTGTGGGAAAGAACCCACGAAAGTTAGAAAAGCTAAAGCTTAGAACCAGTTAAGAGAAAATGACGAACCACGGCAAAGAGACCCCCACGGCCGATGGAAAAGACAAGCGCCCAGAGGCCACACGTTCATACCCTCCTCCGGCGCCCAGAAAGGTCATCAGCACCAAGTCTCGTCTCCTGGATACTCGTGGAGGCGTTCTCGGTCTGGAAGGGACTTCTAAGACCCCTGCCAGAGGCACCGGGAACCCACTGAGGATCCGGGATGACGCCCCGGAAGATTCAAGTCACAGCAACATGGAGACTGAATACTCCCAGGAGGGTGACAGCAGATCTCGCTCTGAGTACACTCTGTCACCGACCAGGCCTAAGTCGGTCAGAGACGAAGACCTGGCCGAAATCGTTAGTACGCAGAACGAAGTCATTCAACGCTTGGAGCTGCAGGTAGCTAGGCTGTCCAAACAGCCCGAAGAAAAGCATAAGCAAGTTGGCTCCCAGCGCCAACACTCAGGGCATCAGACGAACCGGCCAAGACAGGACCCTCCTCGCCGTTCGGAGAACCAGGTCGCCGCGCTAGAAAGGACGGAGAGGGCCCAGCAGCAACAGAACAGCAGGGAGGGGAGAAACCAACCACGTCGCCGACACCGGCAAAGGGTTGCCAGGGATCCTCCTCAACCCAGCGAGCATCAGAGCGGGACTCACAGCCATATGGGAGACTCACTTCAGCCAGCCACGGTCCCCCGTGTGCGGGACTTGAGGGATCAGCTTCCCCCAGGCCCGCCGCACAGGATGATCGTGGCAGGAGACCACGGGATCCAGCCCCAGTCAACTCCGCACCGGCAAACTTTGAGGACATGAGGATGTGGCTCGATGAACGTCTCAAAGATCGAGGAACAGCTCAAGAGACCGCCAAGAGAGCCATCCAGCAGATCACTTCCACCCCGCTCTCCAGGGACATCACCAGCTACCCCATCCCCCGAGGTTTCAGTCTTCCTAGTTTCCAAAAGTATGACGGGAGGACGGACCCTGTGGCACATCTGAAGGATTTCCAGCAGTCTCTTATCCTGCATGGGGGGATGAGTGTCTTTACTGCAGAATGTTCGCATCTAGTTTGGGCCG
>NMUG010001364.1:0-18116 GCA_002855965.1 Monotropa hypopitys | reverse complement strand
TTCTCCTCTTTGCATACCACACATAGTATTGCCTTAATCACACTACTTACCTCATTCTCATAACACAAAGTAACTTAACCAACATATTCTCCTGACTCCCTCAAGCATAATTGAGACTCCTACATACCTCTTAGATCTCATTCTCATACTTACTTTTCTTACGCGCATACCACAAGCTCCCATAATTTCATAACTTAATCCTCGCCATCATTCACCCCAAAGATTTACAATTGATAACCCAAATGATTTTACAACTACATCTCTTCAATAACACTTGCCCAAAAATGCACCATTTTTATTTCTCGGTATTATTCTACAAAAATATGATCTATAGCAATGAACATATGTACGCTAACTCCAGGTACTACTGAGATGTTCTATGATTACTTGTACTGACTTTATCAAAAGTATTAGAACCTACCAAGCCTCCATATATTCTATCCAGCAACCACTTCCAAATGAAATAGCTAATACTATAATTTCCGAACACTGGAATGCACGTAACCCAATCTCTTACATATAACCCTTTTGACCCATCATTATTTCATACTACATTGGAACATTACCTACTTTCATACTCTAATGAATCACCGCACAAATAATCTCGAACCCTTTTTCAGGCCTTCTTGAAAGTATTTAACTTTCCCTCAATTGCTTTTCAATTCGCCCAAACTTCTCACTTCTTATTTTCTTCCTTAAATATTTGTTCTCGAACCCATAGTTCTATCTTCACATCTCACTTGAAGCTATCCTTCTCGATTCACTTACAACTTATTCTATTTTCTCCTTTCTATACTTATAACTTAACCTTATTAAGCTCTCTCCACCTTCCTTGCATACTTACGAAATTACTACAACCTTCTCACAATGACTTAACAACAGCTCGATAAGACTAGTTTTCAAATCCCTTCAACCTTGCTTACATCTTTTAAGGTTTTACACTCACCTTTATCATACTATATTGTACTAACTCTAACAATCTAGTCTCATATGACTTCATTAACATAGCTTTCTATCTTTCTTATATAAAAATTGATCCTATGATTCTCAAAAATCAACCAATCGCTCCAAACAAGGAAACTATTAAATCTCATCCATCTACAAATTCTCAAGGTACTTAGCACTGCCTTACTATATAAGTTGCTAATGAATTACAATGTGCAACTATTATCATACTATGGCTTATTACCTATTATGCTACATGTAGCAATCAACCAGAAAAAATGAGAATTAACACATAAGCATGTAACACATAACATATAACAGTATAAATACCTGACATCTTAGGGTTCACTTGCCAAGCCATGCCTTTCACGTTCTCAAACCTTCAGATACACCCTTCTATTGCAGTCTAATCACTGACTTCTCAAACTCACCTAGACCTGGTATTCCGATATATCGTGCTTTTCCATTTAACTGCCCAAGACTTCCCATTTGAAAATTACGTTGATCAAGCGCTTTTCAAATCGGATTTCAAGGTAGTTGCCTGGGTGTCAAAGTAACATGCACAATAATCCCGGAATATACACTCTACTGACTCATCCCAACTCTCTCCTCAAAACCTCAAGCACTCTTGACTCCAAAATCTAACAACCTAGAGCTCTGATACCAAGCTGTCACGACCCATTCTAGAATATAATAATAATATAAAAACTGAAAACGGATACATGATTGAATAAAGCATCAACAACTAAAAACCCAAGTGATATACAAACAATCATCTCACAAAACTGACTGAGAAAATAAAATACAGCAGAAGTACTGAAAAGATAAAACTCCAAAATAGTGGTCTATCAAAACTCCTCTCAACAAAACATAACTCTCTCAAAACTCCAAACTGATATAAAAGAACCAGTCTACCTCAAAACCACAACTACTGAACAAGCTATAAAAGAAACTGTCTCCAACACAGAGCAACCTCTACTAATCTGCCCTGAATGTGGCAACTCAGCAATGGCTGGCAATATGAACCTGCTACTCCTCCTGACCTGGATATAGATTGCAAAAAAACAGCAAAAGATATCCATGAGTATCAAATACAATAGTCATATATGCACTTTGATATGTAAAGAGAAAACTCACAGGGTACAAGTAAAGTACAAGTACAGAACAAGTAACTAAGGGGTTGCGTCTCTCCCCTTTCTATAATGTAAACATACAACTGTCCAAGGGGTGGTGTCTCTCCCCAACTGTCACGTAATCATACAATTGTCCAAGGGGGTGGTATCTCTCCCCAACTATCACATAAACATGCCATTGTTCATGTATTTTTTGTTTAATTTATGTATAACGTGCCCATAGCACCATGCCCATAGCACCTTCTCATGTCATTGGCCCCGCAGTTCCAACCTCGACATACAACATGGCACCGAATTGCAGCCCGACTTCAACATGTTAAGTGGTTTTTTCCCATGGACTCATATCTTTAACTTTTCATGTTGTTGGCCCCGCAGTTCCAACCTCGACATACAACATGCCCATAACATCACATATTTCACTTTTCATGTCATTGGCCCCGCAGTTCTAACCTCGACATATCACATTTTTTATTCTTAATCGAGCTTGCAGGTAGGAAAGAAAAGTAGATAAATTTTACGCCTTCACCACATAAGAACATGTGAATACACCACAACTCAACACAAACTCACACATAAACAAAGTACATATATAGAAAGGCATCTACACACTCACCAATTGTGTAAACTCGTCAAATAAGTCTCTACTAAACCGCCTTGAAAGATTCCATACGATCTCCTGTTATATAATTATAAACATGTGTGAATAATTCTTCTAACACTCCATTTATAAACAAAGGTTTTTTTACTGTTTTGAACTCCTCAAAGTCTGGAAATCCCTTTAAAAATGTTTATAATTAATTTAAGACCCAAAACACAACACCCAACCACTTTTCTCCCAATTTTCCTCTGACCGGTATAAGACCGGTACACAACCGGTGTACCGCCCGACATGCTGGCCAGCATACCGGTTAGTATAAGAATTCCCAATACATGGCCAAGAAAGCCAAAGGGGAATGCCAAAGATCCTCTACGAAACTATGTCAACTTTAAACGGGCATAACTTGACATTATAATATGGTGTTGGAAAGCTCTCGACGATACGCACAACTTTTATTTTTTCAAACTTTTGAATTGGCCGGTATGGGACCGGTATGCCGCCTGGTATACCGGTTTGCATACCAGTCAGTGCAGAAAACAGCAGATTTCTAAAAATGTTCATTTTCACTAATTGTTTTCACTAAAAATCCTTCTAATCTTCATATTTTTTGTGAAATCAATTGCTCTCAAGAGTTATATACATTCATATATACTCATTATACTTTAATTTAGGCATCAAACCTTAAGTTAATCCATTCCAAAACCATAGTTTTTCAAGTGGATCTAGAAATTTTTAATCAAAAACGTGATTAAGAAAAATCCACTAATCGAGTCCTAATCTGGACAAAAATCAAAAATCTAAAATAGTAGTAATTACCTTAGATGTGTTAGCAATAAAGTTGATGAAGGATTCCTCCTAAAAAAGTCTTCAAATCACCCTCTAGGAGTCAATTCTTCCAAGGTTCTCCCTTAATCTCTCTCTAATTTCTCTAGCCTCCAAGTTCTTCCTTCTAACCCTAATGGGAATTATTATATATATTTTCTCCTAATCAGGTTTTACCATTAAAGGACTCAATTGCCCTCCTTTAAAAAGATTATTAACCCTTGCGTGCCACCTCTCTAACAATTATATATATATTTTTTCTTTAATTGTTTTAATTGTACAACTATCATTAATCCCCCAAAACTACTTCACACGTATTATTTTTCCCTCCTCTTCTCTTCTAAAATTTTTAATAACCCAATTTAATTTAATTTAAATAGGTTCGGGCGTGTAACCGGTACGCAACCGGTGTACCACCCAGCATGCCGGTTAATATTGCTCTCGGGAAATTTGGCTAGGCCAAACATTTAGGCAAATTTTATATAGGTTAGTATGGACCCGGTATACCGCCCGGCATGCCGACCGGCATACCAGTCTCCTACCAGTGAAGAATAGTGGCAAAATCTGCAGAATTTCTGCTCGAGAACTTCAATTTCAAAGTCATTTTTTCACGATTTCCTCTATCAAATCCTTTAAAATTCCATATTCAATTACTATAAACATATATCAACATATCCCCAAAGCTATTTTTCCAAACTTAACATGATTTATATTAATTTTTTTAAAAATCACCAAGAACATCAAGAACTCAGATTTTTCTTTAAAACTTCATAGAAAATCCTCCAAAAATTATAAATTACTATGAATCACATACCTTATTTCAGCAAATTATTACTTCTCCAAGCCTCTTCTCTTGATTTACTCTTCAAATTCTAAGCTTAACTACCAAGAAATCTCAAGTTCTACCTTCTCTTCTCTCCCTCACCCTCTCTTGGTTTCCTCCAAATATGACTTACATGAGAGAATACAATTCAGATAGATTTTACACTTGCTAGACTCCAAATTGCACCTCTTAAGGAAAAATAATCCTATGAAACAAGATCTAATTTAATAGGCTATAATCATTTGGTTAAAATCACATCTACCATGAACTTCAACTAAGCTTTTACATCCAAAAACACTTCTTTATTTTCCAACTCAATTTAATTAACTCAAATCTAATTATGTTTCCCCAAAATGAATATTATATATTTTGAACTTATTTATTTAATTATTTTACAAGTACGGGTATTACACTGGTCATCCTAGTGATTGATATTTTTGAGGTAGGGATCCGCTTTCCCCTGAAACCTCTTTTCTGTGAGTTTTGCAGTTATTCGGGACTAATCCCCACTCAAATGTCCACCAACATGGTGTGCATTGTGATGGGGGTTGCAGTCCAAAACCGCATTACCAGCTCAAAAATGACCATCCATGAAATTCTTTACCATTACACCATTAATAGTACTAGACAAGGGATCTAGTATTTCAAATTTAGGGCTGAAAGAGGGAAGTTAGTCTTGAATATCCTGGATACCAAGAAAGGCAATGACGATGACCTCTTTATCGTCACTAGAAATTGGGAGTATGTCGCTGATGAAGCTCAAGACTACTCCCTTCCTCGCCACGACGGATTCCCTTGTTAGTGCCTCTCTTTTAAACTTTTCTCTTCATTAACTTTACTCCACACACTTTATTACAACTTTCTTACTGACTTACCATGTTCTGCAGCTGCTTCCAAAATCAATAACAAATCCTTGAAAAACACAAAGTATAGGACGGCTGAGGTGCAAAAAGCCTTAAACCACACAGACTCCCGTAGTCGTTCTTTGGATAGGTCAGTCTCCAACCTCTTGAACTACACACTGCATTATCGAGGCTATCGAGGAAGAAGGCAACCTGTCCTTACCATCAACCCTGACCCCGAACTACAAGTGCACTTCCGCCCTACCGGGACTCTGACCAAGGTACACAGTGGAAAGACTAACAAAGGAAAAGCCCTTGCCATTATGCCACCTACTGTTAAATCCGGTGCTCCCAGCCGTGTTATCCCACTCGACCAAATACCTGCCCCCAAGACCCAGAGACCAAATGACTCGATTCAATCTTGGTGGGGTCTTTCAAAAGATTGTGGACAACAGGATCCGCTCGCCACCAGGTCACCGACTTGCCCCAAATGCTTCCTTAGATGCACTGCCAACTGTCGCACTGGCTGCCGCTATTGTCATCGGCACCAGTGTCTACCCTACGACTGCCACCAAAACCATCCCCAACCTGCTTCTACCAAACCCAAATCCACTCAGATCAATGCACATCTTCCCTCTACCGCTGAGCCAATATATGCACTCCCAATAGTATATGTAATTTCTATTGATATCGAGACTCCTGTCCCTTCTGAAACAGAAGAGGATATTTCCCTGCCCAAGTGGCAAAGGACTGACTGAAACCGCCGACCAAGAGCCAATTTGGACACAAATCTATGACTCTCTATGCTGAAAAAAGGAGCAGAAACCTTTGTGCAGGTAACCGACCAAGTAGACGAACTGCCAACTACCTTGGGTTTGTCTTGGAAAATTCTGCTGCCAAAGGACATGAAACTGGAAGAACAATGGGAAGATATCGACCTCTATGCCTCAGCCTATACAGGCTCATTCAAGATAACCCTCAACATAATCTTACTTAACTTTACATTTACAACTTTGCTTACTCTTTCTCCTTCATTATTCTGCAGGTCGTCCAATGTGATGCCGTACTGAACAAGAAACTCACTGAGTTGCGTGTTCAGTATGAGCATGAACAAGCCATGAATAACAATCGCCTGGTCCAAATTGGGAAAAAAGACGAGAAGATCGCGATGCTAATAGAGAAATCTGTTCGACTAGCTGGCGACTTGATGATCGAAAAGGGCAAGACAAAGGAAGTCGAGCTAGAGGCGAACCAACAATTCAACAAATAGCAGGAACTTTTGGAGAAAACCAGAGCTGAACACTAGGTCGAGCTGAAAAGGAGGTCTGAGGCTCACCAGGTGGAGTTGAATGAAGCTGCTGAGAAATTCAAACAATGCTCCATAGCCCTAGAGAAATACCGGAGAGAGATGGATGAGATAAAGGAGAAACACATTCAAGTGAACAAGAAAACTTGGGAAGATGGGCATGCAGTCGAATCCACCGAGACTGGGTAGGTATACTTGAAGGACTTTACTGAACACCTCCTGGCCTGGAGGATTCAATCTTTTCCAGGTACTGGGGAATAACATTAGACTTTATGGGGGTGACTTTGGATTCTCCACATTGCATGGTGACACCACTGCCATCCGCCTTTTTGTCTTTCCAGCCTTCTTTCCCGACCCAGGAAATGATTGATCCCACAGTGCCAAGGACAGCTGAGATGGTCTCATCAACCGTGTTCCTCTTAGCCTTCCCAGAATCTGACACAACTATCATACTTCTATTATCTATTGCCACCTAAGTCCTCGAAGTTGCTGCTCAACCTTCTAGCCTTGCTGATCCAACCCCAACCATTGTTGTTGATCCATCATTAACCATCTCTACTGACAATCTATCTTTGGCTTCTACTGTTTCTAATCCACTTCCGGCTGCTACCACAGAACCATCTTCTGAAAATCTCCCAGTTGATGCACCGAGCGCCACTGAGATAGTTTAGTTTTCTTTATTGAATGGGTCTGTAATGATATTTGAACTATCGATATTAGCAATTGGTTTGCTAGTATATTTGCCCTTGATATTCTGAGAAACTTTGTGACTACCATTTTACTTTTTGTTTGAACTTGATCTTCTTGAAATGCTTATTAGCTGCTTTACACTTCTTATGTAACTCTTGCTTTACTTATGACTTGTTATGGCCTCTGAACCTTATTTGCCATAGTGTCGTGTCCCTGTAACTTCCATTTTTGGAAATCCTACAAGTACTGGCAGTGCAGGCTTTTGGGTTTCCCATCCCTATTTAGGCCTTAGGCAAAATTAATTGCTTCATTGGCCAAGGAATGTTATAATTCTCAGCGTTTCTCACTCATTTCAACCCTGGACTGCCTTGGAATTACTTATCCCCTGAAGGCAATGAAGGATTGAGGATCCAACTGGACCTTTTTGGGTTTCCCATCCATTTTAAGCATAGACCCTCTTGAGACTTTTCATCCCTTTTAACTGGCTTTCAGCTTAAGATCTTAAAAAGAAACTTGTGTGCTTAACACAGAATTTCGAGACTGAATCCTTGGGACTTCTCGTCCCCTGAAGAAATTGAGTTCGGGAGAATGGTCATGGGCCTTCTCAACCCATTTTCCCGCATTCCTTGCTTGGGACCATTCACCCATTTTAAACCTAGACCCTCTTGAGACTCCCATCCCATTTTAAAGCTTTCGGTTTAGGATCAATTAAGAACCCATAAGTTTTGAGTTCAGAAGCCTTGGGATGTTACATCAAGTATCTTAGCTCGAGAGCAACAGTCCTGAGCCTTCTCAACCCATTCCAAGTATTCCCTACTTGGGACTATTGCCCCCAATGAGGAAGTGAAGGCTAAAGAGGACTTGACTTTCTCATTCAATCTTCTGACTTAATTCAAACTAGAAGTGCATCATACTTGTACAAAAAATACACTTCAATTCTAAAACTCACTTCATTCATTAATTCTTGTCTTGACACATTGATACATTATGAACTTTACTGATAAAATTTCTTTAGATTTGACATATTCCAAGTTTGGGGAATCTGGAGTCCATCAAGGTCCTAAAGTTTGTAGGCTCCCCTCCCTACCATACTAATCGCTTTATATGACCCTTCTCAATTTGGCCCCAACTTGCCATCTGCGGGATCCTTTGTATTGCCCAAAATTTTCCTTAGGACTAGGTCTCCAACCTTGAATTCTCTAGGCATGACTTTTCGGTTCTGAAACTTAGCCAACTAGCTCTGATAGAAGGCCAGCTTGAACAAGGCCCTTTCTCGTCTTTCTTATGCTAAGTCCAGCTACACGGCCAAAGCTGGGTCATTGCCCCTTGTTCCAGCAATTCTGTTCTGATTGTTGGGATCCCGATTTCCAATGGTATTACAGCTTCTGACCCATACGCTAAAGAGAATGGGGTCTTACCAATAGCTCTCCTTGGCATAATGTGATAAGCCCAGAGGACTAACGCCAGCTCATCTATCCACATTCCTTTACCTTTTTCCTACCTCTTCTTGATTCCATCGAGCACTGTCTTGTTCAATGCTTCAGTCTGGCCATTTCTTTAAGGATAGCTGACTGAAGCATAGAAATTCTTGATTTTATAGGTTGAACAAAACTTCTTGAGCTTATCCTGGAACTGTATCCCATTGTATGACACAATGGCATATGGGATTCCAAAACGGGTTATAATGTTCTTCCAAACAAATTGCTCAGTGTTGTGCTCCGTGATCTTTGCCAATGGCTCTGCTTGAATCCACTTCGTGAAGTAATCTATTCCTATTAGTAGGTACTTCTTGGCCCCCTGAGCTGTCGGCAAAGGACCCACAATGTCTAGACCCCATTGACCAAAGGGCCATGGACTTGTGAGTGGTGCTAGGTCCATTGACGGCATATGGATGACGGGGGAGAACTTCTGACATTTCTCGCAGTTTTTAATATAAACTTTGGCATCTTTCTGCATATAGAACCACCAATAGCCCTGAGATATAACTTTATGGGCTATTGATCTCTCCCCCCGTATGGCTACCACACACTCCTTCATGAATCTCGAACAAGAATCGTTGAATAGGTGTGGGATGCACACAATAGAGATACGGCCCTGTGAAGGATTTTCTATACAACACTTCATCCGGAGAGAGCCAGAATCTGGTTGCTTTGATTCTGGGCTTATGAGCCTCCTTCTTGTCTTCTGGAAACCTGTTTGTCTTGAGGTACAAGATTATGGTATCCATCCAGCTCGACCTCATGTCCATTTCCTGTACTTCTTCTTGATCTTGAATTTGAATGCTGGGCTGTTGAACGGTGTCCATATAGACTGTGCGACGGAGCTCTGAAGATATTGAGGAAGCAAGACATGTCAATGCATCTGCATGTCTATTCTGCTTCGATGTGATCTGGACTATCTGAACCTTCTCGAATACTTATAACTTCTTCTTTACTTTGATGGCATATAAGGCCATCCTGTTATCTTTGGTGGTATATTCCCCAGAGAGTTGATTGACCACCAGTTGGCTATTGCATTGAATCCTCAGGTTTCTTGCTCCGCATCTCTGGACACTATTCAACCCAGCCAGCATAGCCTCATATTCTACCCCATTGTTTGAGGCTTTAAAAGCTAGCTGTATTGATTGCATCAGGACTAGCTCCTCTAGAGATATCAATACAATCCCCACACCTGATCCTTTGTTGTAGGCTGATCCATCTACATAGAGCTTCCATAGCTCGTCTGTGGATGGCTCATCAGCCGGGAACTCGGGATGTGCAGAGGATTCTCCCACTTCTTCTTGCTCTTGGACTGGTACCAGAACATGACCTTGTGAGAATTCAGCGATAAAGTCTGCCAAAACCTACCCCTTGATGGTTGTGTGGGGGATAAACTCAATATCGTATTCGCCCAATTCGACTGACCATGCTGCTACCCTCCCAAACAAAGCTGTCTTTCTCAGAATAGACCCATTTGGGTGAGTGGTGGGCACTTTAACTGGATGGGCAAGTAAATAATGTTGTAGCTTCCTTGATGTCATTACTAAAGCCAGGATTAGCTTCTTCAAAAAGAGATACCTAGTTTCTGCATCCAATGGTGTCTTGATGACGTAGTACACTAGAATCTGTTGCCATTCTGCCTCATTGATCAGCACCGCACTGACTGCATGCTCTGAAACTGCAAGGTATACTATCAATACCTCTCCTAGATCTGGTATGACAATTAGTAGTGGGGCTGCCATATACTTCTTCAAATCTTGGAAGGCTGCTTTACAGTCTGCCCCCACACATACTTTGCACTTTTCTTCAATAGCTGGAAAATGACATGCACTTGTCCAAGTTATGGTTGATGAAGCGATTCAGCACGGTAATCATCCCGGTCAAACGTTGCGCCTCCTTAGTCTTTCTCAAACTTTAAAGGGTTTGCAAGGCAATGATTTGATCCAGGTTGGCCTCAATGTCTCTTCTAATAATTAGATACCCCAATAAATTGCCCGAGCTGACCCCAAATACACACTTTGAGGCATTGAGCTTGAGCTTGTATTGTTTGATGACTTCAAATGTATAACACAGATCAAGAGGTGGGAGTCCGTTTCCTTGGACTTGACCATCATATCGTCTATGTAAACCTCTATGCTCTTTCCAATCAGGTCCTGAAACACGAGTGTACCTAATTTTTGGTAGATTGCTCTGGTATTTCGTAGCCCAAAGAGTGTAACTTTATAACAATGTAGTCCCAATGGGGTGATGAACGAAGTTTTGTTTTAGTCATGCGCATACATCGCGATTTGATGGTAGCCCCTATAGGCACCAAGGCATCATTGTGCGGAAAGGTGACTCCCTCCAAGTCGGCATCAGAAAATGAGATTTGTGCTACCTTCGGGTTATCTTCTCTTTGCCTCTTCTGACCAAGATGAAGGACACGTTGTTCTGAGACTTCTCTTCTTTTCTGGGCCCTTGCTTGGTTTCTTCTGACATGGTCTTCCCTACCATGGATCATGTGGATGATGCTAGAAGGAGGTAGGTCCTCTTCTGAACAGTCACCCTGCTTGTCCATCTGCCTATGTCTATCACCCCAAGCAGGTGCTTGGGCAATGTACTATTTCAAATGACCAGCCTCTACCAATTCCTCCAAAGATTCTTTAAAATCCATGCACTGTTCGGTCATATGGACGTACTGTCGGTGATAGATACACTTCAAGCCTGATGCCTCCATTTCCTCCCGGTTTCCCCTTTGCTTTGCAGGCCACCTCCAAAATGCCTCATTCTGTAGGGGGAAACTAGTCGGAAGACGGGGACATTGAAAGTTGTTCTTATGGATTTGCATGACTCCGGTCCTAGTTTGGGCATCCTCAGGACTGGCAGCCTGGCAAAGTTGGTTTGTTGTGCGGCAGGGGCTAGTTTCCTCTCTACGGGGGAATCCTCCTGAGCTGTAGGCTTCTTCTTCCTCTTTTTCTTCTTTTTTTCTTATGAATCCACCACATTAGTACGGTGGGGTTTGTTGGCAGTGCGGCCTGCTTCCCTGTACTACTCTTCTTCCAGTTTAGCATGCTGCTCCA
This sequence comes from Monotropa hypopitys, assembly GCA_002855965.1. NCBI lineage: Eukaryota > Viridiplantae > Streptophyta > Magnoliopsida > Ericales > Ericaceae > Monotropa > Monotropa hypopitys. The sequence goes on along the minus strand of NMUG010001364.1, from coordinate 6,420 downwards.
CCCTTTCCATTAACTTTGGAAAGGTCTCTACAGGGTTCAAGGTCAGAGACTCTCTCAGTTTCTCACCAAAGGAGAGACCCAACCTGAACATGGAGACTGCTTACTTCTCGATGCAATCTTCAACCTCGTTGTACATCTCAACGTACCTACTGGCATACTCCCTGAGACTCTCATTAGACTTCTTTCTCAGTGACATCAGATAATCGAAATGTTTAGGGGTAGCACGACTGGTCATAAAATGATCAACAAAGGTCTCAACTAATTACTCCCAAGAATTGATAGATTGAGATGGGAGCTTGTAATAACACGTCAATGCAGAGTGCCCAAGGCTTGATGCAAACATTCTGTAATAAAGAAGGTCATCACCCTCATAGAGGATGAGAGTCTGTTGGTAGTCATTCAGATGAGCAATGAGATCCACCTTTCCATCATAGTTTGGAAAATTTGGAAGAGTGAACCCCCTTGGGGTCTTGTAAAAAGTTATCTCCTTGGATAGAGGAGATGATGTGATCTATTGTACTATGCGCTTTGCCATCTATCGAGCAGTTCCCCTGCCCCTGAGACGTTCATCGATCCACTTTCATAAGCCATTTATGTCTTATGGGGCGACTTGATTGCTTGTTGATATCCAATTTTGACACAATTCTTAGAAGTCAATAAATCAATCAAACTAGACTCTGAACAGATCAGAACGCAATTCCAGGATGTCAGGACTTCTCGCAAGTAGCATCGACGTCGGCTAGTTATGATGTACCAATCAACAAACATCGGTAATTTGTTAAGGAACATTTACCCAAAGTCACAATTTCAATCCAAGATGCGGTTCAGGACAAACAGTAATTGGATGGCCGACAAATCTCCTCTCTGTATGCATTATGCTCCAGAGTCAACAGAATTCCATACGAGTATCCAAAATCATGCTTAGGAATGGAAAGTTGAAAACAATCCTATTACTAAGAAGGCTACATAAATACTAAATCCATCTAATTAAAATTCGGAATTTAGTTGAACATAAATGCCTACTTGATCATTTTTCACCGCGACAACGAGCCGACATCAAAAATCTACAAACTAATTTTTTATGGAGTCTTGACGAAAAGACAAAGCTTTCTTGTAAAATAGTTTCTACAAAGAATCCACCATCAGAGAGACGAGCACAAGTCGCAAAATCGTTGTTTAAAGTAAAAGAGTCAAGAACCGAACTTTTCTCAAAAGTTATCCGATTCAACCATCGATAATTATTAAAATCCATCATTCGTCTCAACAAAAATTATGGTTGTTTCAGTTTTCTCAGCAACGAGGCCTATGGCACTACAGATCAATCAGCTCAGTGACTTCTGGTGCAGAACAGAACATTTTTGGATTTACTTTGAGTGAAAATTAAATTAAAAATCATTTTCCAACAAATAATACAAAAATCCAAGTCAAAATTTGGCCAAACCCAGACCACTTTCAGCCAATGGACCATGACCTCAGCCCACAGCCATTGTCTGGATGGTGGGCAATGATGTCATGTGTCGCATGTATAGATATGACTTGGGTCTATATATAGACCCTTCTCCTTCAATGGAGAGAGGGCTAGAAGCATCCCAATTGATGTCATTTCCTCTCCAGATCAAATTCCATCCGGGCAGAACCCTCTCCCAAACCTAAAACCCCTTACAAATCATACCAAAACTACCTCAAATTCTTACCAAAACTCTTCAATCCTTTCAAACCTTCAACCAACTTCAAAGTTTATCCAAGAACATCTTTCTCAAGCCAAATTCCAGCAATCAAAAAAAGTCTTAGCCATCAAATCCAAACCTCCAAAAACCTTCAATCTACTTACCAAAAAACTCGAGAATCAATCAAACCTAGCCGAACCTCCACTGGTTTTTCTGCAAAATATATTTTCTTTCTTCTCTTTATTCCTTGAAGAGTTTCTCGATATCTCGATTCTAATTTATAGTTTGGTATTAGCGTTGGTTTCATTCCGATAACGCTATATCTTATTATGATTTAAAGAACGTATTGTTAGAAATCTCGTTCTCCGAAGTGTAAAAAGTCAAGGTAAATAAAGAAAATAATTTTGCAATTCTATATCTTCTTTATGTTTATTCATTTCTTTGCTGCGATGTAAACATCCAAGTAATGAAAAATGATTTCATAATTTGTCCCGGTAAAAGTCGGCACATATAAGGCTACGCATACTTCGTTGCCGCCGACGAAAAAATTATGAATATGTTTTTTATACTTATCTAACATATACTTACCTAAATAAAGAAGACGACCATTCATGTCTTTCTCCTCGTTAAAAAATTGACACATGTATACGAGAAGAACATAAATATGTCTTCATCTTCAAAAATATGCATATTGGCTCGGACGCCATTTTTTATTCAAAGATTGATCATTCAAGATCTCGTTAAATGATATCTCAGTCTCGTGTAAGGCTATGTCTACTAGTTATTCGGTCAAATAATCAAAGATCTTAGAGCATCATTCCTTGAATAAATCAAAAGTCAAACTTATAAAAATCAATTTATGAATCTTTGGCTAATGTTTGCATCATGCCTTTAAGCCAATTATTCATCTCTTGAAATTCATAAGGAAAAACAAAATTCATATTCTCATTTTTATTTTCATTTCTGAAACCCGACCTTGCCGGTATATTATATATTTATCATCTAGTTCGGAGTATACCGACTCGACTTATATATGATATCTTATACCCCTATATATCTGTATTATATATATGTATAGCCTCCCTCTTTATTTTCGGCATCCCATTTTTGTCAGCCCAAAACACTTTTAAAAAATAAAAGATAAAAGAAATCGCTCGATTCATGTCGTTCAGTGAAAGCTTACAGTAGTTGACCGACTTGGATCAAAAGAACGTCTTGTAAATTGAGTCATACCGAGTTGCTTGATGTCTTTTGGGATTTCTCCAAAACTCAGAAAAATAAATCTTCTCTCAAAATATTAAAATATCATAAAGTCTAAAATTCAAATTCCTTGATTCATATCGTTCAGTGAAGGCTTGCAATAGCTGACCGATTTGGATCGAAAGAGTATCTTGTGAATCGGGTCACACCGGGTCACCCGATATTTCTTTTGGGATTTCCAAACTAAAAATAAAATATTTTTCAAAACACAGTCGAACCTCCATCCGACTGAAAAATACCCAAAACACTTTAAATCAAAAACCAAAATTCCTCAATTTGAGTTATTTAGTGAAAGCTTGAAGTAGGTGACTAACTTGGATCCGAAGAATATTTAGTGAACCACGTTGTATCGGATCACTCAATATTCTTTAGGAATTTTTAAATAAAAAACAAAGACATTCTTTCATAAACACAGTCGAACCTCTGTCCGACTAAAAAATATTAAAAATACTCTAAAAACCAAAATTCCTCGATTGGAGTTATTCAATGAAAGCTTGCAGTAGCTGACTGACTTGGATCACATGAATATTTTATGACCCAGGTTATACTGGATCACTCAGTATTCTTTTGGAATTTGAAATCAAAAATAAAAACATTCTTTCAAAATACAATCGAAGTTCTATCCGACTAACAAATATAAAAACAACTAAAAAGATCAAAATTCAATTCATTCTTTAAATTCTTTTTATAAATTCTAAAACAGAATAAAAATACTGCCCTTCTAAAAAGTACATTCAATTTATTCAAAAATACTGTCCATACCCTCAACGATTGAGGACTACATGAGTTATGTTATGTTATGTTATGTTAGTCATATACTTTATTTTCTCTTGGCTGAGAAATCATTGATTTTAATTGGAAGAAAATTTACTTTTGAAAATAAAGTACCGAAAGGGCGAATGAGATGTCTAACACCTTCCACATTCGTAATTAAATCCACGAACCTAATTTTTGACTTTGCAAACCATTTCTAAATAAAATCGATGACTTGGCACACCATAACTCTATGCCGAGTGGCGATTCTGGAAAATAGATTAATAATAGGATGTATATTATCCTGGAAATTACAAAACCATTATTAAGTCTAAACAGTTTAAAAATCTGGTAAGTCCAACCATCATCAATTTTTATTTTTCTAAAAACGTTGCATTAAACCCTGAAAATACAAAGTATGCCTCTGGAACGCGCCCCCAAACCCCAAGGGAGCAAAGACAGGAGGCGAAAGATTTTCCTGGCGTGGCACTGTCCCCATCCTGGTTCTGCTAGTTCTGCTTCTCTTGAACAGGAGCCATGCATCATATGATTTGCTCCCTGAGGTTTGTGACTGAGGCAACTGATCTTTCCAAAGTTGCCTCATTCATGTGACTTCTTGTATGTTTGTGGCATTGACTGGGTTGTTGGGAATCTCTAACCACTCGCCTTTATCTCTGAAGGGGGCGGGGAGGATTCTTTCCTCCTTTGTTAACACCACGAACCCTTTCCAGGGCATTGGGTTCCGCTCCCTGGTTCCCAACGGGCTTAGGGTGAGTGCTGACCATTTGCCTTCCTTGGTCCTCTAAAATGTTGATAGCCGGTGGCACTTGGTCTACCACCTTTGGATTTTTATGCTGAACCAAGCGGTTCATCACTCCCTCAGCGTCTAATGGTTTGAGTCTGGGTCTTGACAATTTTCACTAAGTCCTCATCCCTAACAGATCTGGATTTGGATCGGGACTGAGACCCCAAGGACCGAGTCCTACTTTCTTCTTCATCAGAGTAGTCGTCCTCCATATCCACGTACTCTTCACCTTCTAGATTTCTAATATCCGACGCTTTGACATCCTTTCCCTTACTAACATGGTGACTTGGACCACCATGCAACAATCTATGGAAACGAGGGCGACTCTTGGGCTTCTTGGGTGCTAGTGGTGGCTTAGGGTGATTGGCCATTGCCCTTTTGCCATCACTAGGACCCCTCAATTGTTCTTGTGCTTCGTTGTCATTTCTTGCTGCCATCTTCTTCAGACTTTCTCTAAACTGTTCCTTTCCCACAAACGGTGCCAATTGTGCAAGGATAAAACCTACCCCTGCAAGGATACGACTTTTGACTTTGACTTTGAGACTTGTTTGCTTCTGCAATTTCTTTCTTCATGTGATCCTACCTTATCTCCTACTTTGCTTGCTCACTATATTATTCTGCAATCACAAATGATTAGACGACCCCCTATCCAAGTGGCTTAGAAGGCCCTCCGATGATTAAGTTAGCCCTGGTAAGAGAGAAACATAACCCTAATCACAAAAAATAAATACAGAAGTTTGAGAGGAAATTTGGGCAGAGTTTGGTTACCAGAATTGTCGGTCCCCTCTGAAGGGAGTAACTATCTATTTTTATGCCCTTCTTTCCGTCATTAATTGCGATGTTCCAACTTCTCGACTTCTCATCAAGAAGGGGAATGAATCTAGATAGAAGACTTCTCATCTTCGATCAAATTAATCCACCGGACTATGCATCTCCCACTGTTTGGACTTCTTCTTATACTTGCAACATACCTACTCAGCCTAATAACAGTTAGAACGTGCATTGATTAATTTCTTACTCGTTAACCAATGCATGTACACTCTACCTATGTTATTGTCGAACTGAACATATCCCGCACTGCGGATGCTTGATGCTCTGGGCCTAGCCTTATCCACAGTCGAGGTGCCACACTTATGTCTGGCTAACTAGTTCTCACTATGATCCCGGTCGTAGTCCCCTAACACCTATGCCGCACTATCAAGATGTCTAGCCCACTGGGCCTGACCTAATCCCAGGCGCCACATAGCTATTGGGTCTACAATGAGCTTTATCACCTAAGATCTAGTCCAAGTAATGTTTATATAACACTTATCTAGCTAAATCCTTCATGATCCAGTCCATATGTCCCTAAACAGAGCTCCCATGCTGCCTGGATGTTTAGCCATGACAGACCAAACCTCATTCTCAGTACGAACTCCATATGGACGTACTGTCGGCTAAATCTGGTGGATCTGGACTGTATTGTCGGGTTGCCCATGTACCACACTGCCTAGATGTCAACTTTGCATAATTGATCGTATCCCGCAGTGCCATACATAGGCAACAACATCGTTGTAAATGCACAATCATATATGGTGCTTTTACCGCACTGAATAGCTTCACAAGGCATTTGAATCTACGCTGTCACGTGACTAATCTAAATTTACCCTACCACATGAAGAAAAAAATTCCAAAGAGCTCTTAACTTTCACTTATTTCTTATCAGATTGGCCCTTTTTCTATTAGAAGAATTATCTTGATTAAGGACAAATATATAAATAATCCTTTCCATTTTACTCATTGAAAGACCCATTTTCAATAATAATAACTGAATTGTTACTTTTTAATTCAAAATAAATAAGATTTGAGTGATTTTTTATTCTTTCTTTATTACAAAAAAAATATTATTATTGGCATATTCTACTACGTGATTGGGAAGATAATTGTTCTCTGGAG